>JTDE01001765.1:6436-38603 GCA_014338405.1 Paragonimus skrjabini miyazakii | reverse complement strand
CGCTTCGCCAGGTCTTTAGCCACACGGTTGTGTCGGGCACAACGCACGTTATGGGTGATCCAACATGACTGTAGAATATGAGCAGGGCTTTCCGGTTGACCGCAGTTGCCACGGCAGAGAACTGAGTGGTCACTTCGGCCACCTCGTGAATTTCGGACTTTAGTCCGCAACAGACTATGTCACAGTGAGTGTCTCGATAATTAAATATTCTTAGACGAATATACTGACTGAGATCTTGTAAGCAAATTAAGTGTGAATGTTGCGCCGATCAGTACAATGAATTAGAGAGAAATTAGAGGAGGCCTGAATAACCGTAAAAGCGTGCAGAAGATGCCCAGTGAGCTATACAAGTACACGTTTACAAACAGACTCTCTTGAAATATTACCAGTACGGTGAACCGATTGCACTTTTGAAATGTGCCGACGAATCGAATTGTTCCCAGATCAACGGAATACGAATGTCGCTGGTTTTACATTTCCTTACTCATAGTATGTTTCTGTTTGATCACAAGGGGATGGAAGATTAAAAAAACCCATGAAGACGGCCTTAAGCATAAAAATGTTCACAAACCGTTCATCTGGTCTAGTGCACATTTACCGCAAACCTTATACAGTGATTGCTCCTAAACTGTTCAGACATTAGGATGCGTTCTGTTGTAACTCGATATACAGCCTACGAGCGCGTAAACAGACAACAGAGTAAAGGTTAGTGAAACCGTAGATAATGGGACGACGCTCAACGGTAATTAACAACTGACTACGAAATATGCACGATTAATATGTATCTTTCCGGCCAACCCCGTCCACCCGACGCCAACGAATGAACACCAAGAAAAGACAAGCCGCCGGACAGATTCACTTTATGTCACTCAATCCAAAGACAGCGCGGTAACAAACTTGACTATATTTAAAGAGTTTGTGACCACTAAGAAAACAAGGACAGAAGTCGACCAGACAAAGATGCAGGCCGTACAGAGATGTCCCAGTTAAAGGACGAGCGTGTAGGCTACGTGCCAGAGATTGGCACACGGCTGAGAACGCTCGTGAAGGGCGAGTGCGTTGACGGGGTGCCACAAATTGGCAGAACGGTTGAGAACGCACGTGAAGGGTGAAGTGGCACATGACTGTGCAGACTGTGAAGGTCACTTCGAGCAGAATGAAATAGGCCTTTACAAAGGCAAATGAAAACGCTATTTTCGGGGAATTGGGTGCTTCCCCGACACATTCCAATTTTATATTCTTTTCCTAAGCAAGTTGGCGTTCACTAGGATCTGAGACGTCCAGTGTCACGTAATTTTAGATGTAGTCAGGCTAGTTTGACGGGAAAATCGTGGTCCAGCTTGTGATACCTCATTTAAAACTTAGAGTCTGGATGACAAGTAGTCAGTCGTCCGTTAAGACGTTCGTGTACACCATTGTTCCAGAGGAGCGAAGTTCTGTAAATTCTTGAAAAGTGGCCCGGATAAATATAAGGTGAATTAGTAGCATTGAACAAAAGTGCCATTGAAAAGGGGTATTTTAGTACTGTTGAAACTCATCTGTTGTCTTCGATAATCACAAAGTGAGTCACGACATTTGGATTAACTAAACCAACGGAACTTGTCACAAGATGGTCATAATTTGGTCAAAATTGAAGTAATATTTTATTTCAGTGGCCTCCACTAAGCCCTGAAAGCAAAAAGGAAAAATATACCGGATATCAATAGGATAGACAAAAGTACGACAAGAAGTACTAGTTGTTTACCAAAAATATGGTGGGGCCAAACGATATGGAGACTGCAGCTGATTCTCCCTACAAATCAAATAGGTACCACTATTTTCCACACGCCGCGTATTGTAGTGGGTGTTTGACCGTACAAGTAAATTGAACATCTGTAACTTGGCACATACCATCAGTCGCCAGACAAGTTCTGACCACTGGTCATGTTATCGATTCATCTTGGGCATTCAGAATCCGGTTGGGTCATTATAACCCAAGATTCTCACGGTTTGCTGAAGCAGTCGCAGTCGACCGACCCAAGCAGGCTCTCTGTGTTCAGAAACAACTGTTCGTGAATCTGATTCCTCCCTGGACTTAATGACTTATAACCTGCTTATTGATTATCCACCGATCTAGTTGATTGCTATAGAAAAAGCCCTCCATGTTATTGTAAATTTGGTACTAACGAGTCAAACGAAATGCTTGCATCTACCAGTTTTCTCGTTGTAACTGCTTTGTTCAAATTGTCCAAGCGGAACAAGTGTTTTAAATTTTATGTAGTATCACGTCGGAAGCAAAACCCGCAAGGAAAATCTGCTTACCTATCTGAACATAGTTTTCAGAGGAGACTGAAGTGTTACTGGTAGCATCTAGTAGTTCTTGTCACTCATTCTCAACCTGATACGTGTAATCTACATATTTCAACAATGTTGCAGCCTTTGGACCAGTGAAATCAGTCTGATTTTAGGCTTTATTAACATCGAAGAAGGTCTGTTTCGTAGTATTTTGTAATGTTCAAACATACCATATCGGACAGTAGGTCCCCTCTGATAAGGAAAGAAGATGGACTAATTAAATTGATTCCCTTTTGTTCTAAACTAATTCCCTACTCGTCTTCTCGTCGCCATATTGTGCGTGACCTAACTCAATTCATATGACTGAAACGCAAAGCAATTAACTAGAGTGCTTGTATTAATCATTGTTACTCATCGTGTGGTAGAGTATAATGTCAACTTTAAAAATTCTGACGGAAGTTGTTAAACATCCTGCAGAACATATTGACCAGATGCTTGATTTACATCCATTTGTCGTTTTTTTTCCACATATAATTGACTAGTTTAAATAGTTCAATTTTACTTCGTAAGAAACCACTTTTGTATTCTTACAGTGATCGAAAATGTGGGTTTCATAGGTTTGAACATATTTTAAATTTCCCGATAAACTTTGGAATTCGCATTTACTCCGCGAACTTTACTCGCAATAGAATATGCAAAACAAGAGTGTAGGAAGAGTCAACGAACAAATTATAAGCCTACTCTGTAAAGTATCTGTTAAATGAAAGAGAGATATTTGGAGAAACTGGTGGCTAAAAACGCGACCAATCTCTTGCTTGATCTTCATTGAATGGGAGACCCATACATAGATGCGAATCATTTAAAAGACACATCTTGAGCAATCAGCCCTCTGGAGTACTTGATTGTCCGATCCGGTCGGGGGTGCATTGATCACACGTTTACCTTGCGACGGATCTTGGAACATCGGCACTGTTACGGAGAGCCAACAGTCGTGCTCGTTCTGGACTTGAAGACTGCTTTCGATTCAGTTGCTCGTAACATTCTCTGGAGCTGCCCTCTCCGCAAGGGTGTGTCAAAGAAATACGTGAATCTGTTGAGATCACTATATGCCCGCTGTGCAAGCAAGGTGAGAGTCTAAGGACAACCGTCTCGGGTGTTCTTCACTTCTGGTGGTGTTCGTCACGGATGTCCGATTTCACCCTTCCTGTTCAATTTTGTCATGGACGACATTCTGGAGGGTGCGCTTCTGGAATCCAGCGAGCTTGTTGTTGAGCTTGCTCCTGGTGCTAGGTTGACTGATCTGGAGTATGAGGACGACATTGTCTCACTTAGCCCCTCTGTCGAAAACACGCAAGCCATGCTGGACAAGGTGAGTGACTGGGCTGGTTTGTATGGAATGCGCTTCACACCTTCGAAGTGCAAAGTGCTGCTTCTAAACTGAAGCATTTTCACTTCCACTTTCTTCATTGCAAGTAATCCGCTCGAGAGTGTGGACAGTTTCATATACTTGGGTAGCACTATCTCGTCAGCTTGTAATATTGCTGATGAGATATCAGCGAGAACAACAAAAGAACGAGTTTATTTTGCCAAAGACGTTAGGTCGTCGCTGAACCGAAGAGTACATAATGCCTGTGCGCGTTCCATTTTGCTCTATGGTTCGGAAACGTGGCCCGTTCGCAAAGAAGGTGTCAACAGGCTTGCTGTGTTTGACCATCGTTGTCTCCATCAAATATCCCACATCAAATGGACTGGTCGCGTGAGCAATGTGAAAGTTCACCGGCGCGTATTCCGGAACAATCGGGATGCGCGATCAAGTGATCAACTAATCGTATTGCACAGCTTGCAATGGTTGAGTCACGTACTCCGTATGTCATCTGATCGTTTACCGTACCGGTCATTGTACACTGAGACCACCAACAATTGGGTGAAACCACATGGTGATCAAGCAACAAAGTGGTCACGAAATATGAAGACTGACTCCTCCACTGAGCAAAGTGGGTAGGTGTCGCCTGCCAGGATGAGGTCCTTGTGACCACTCAAACCGCTGGCTAGCGCCGCTATCCGAGATGGCGGTGTGTCGCAATCAATGGCAAACGTATCCATACCATCTCAATTTCTTCCACTTTGTCCTCTCTTAATCATTTTAAACTTCATAGTATTGATTTCCTCTGGGCTATTCTACGTAACTTTTGGGATGAGGGGCAGTCCGAGTCACAGTACATTTTGGTCAAGCTCATGGCTGCTATGATGATGATGATGGTGATGATGATGATATATCACCCTGGATTGAGTGTGTAACAGATTTCAGGTGTGAAATTTTTCATCCTCTGTGAAATTTTTTAATTCAGTTGTTGGATCATTTGACCTGTCTAGACTCGCAGTTTCCGTCACCAACTCAAGCCAACCGGAGGTACGGATTTGTGAAAAATGAGTCTTTTGGATTGAACTGAATTGTTATAATTCGCCAATGGTACTTGTGTTAAATCGAATGCCAGTGAGCCATGCAGTTGGCCAATCAGATTGCTCTGACCTTCAAGCGATCGATGAAACATGCGGGCAGCGGATACCTGTGTTGTGTGGACTGACAGTTTTCCGTAACGTAACGTGAATCGGTTGCTCTAATAAAGCTTACTTACTACTGGTATTTTCCGTCGTTCTTGAATACAACAACTGGCGTCGCTTGATCAAACCTGCATTATGTCAAATTCACAACAAGCCCCGGATTTATTTCGAACCGATCCTACCGTGCAACCTTCGGTTGAAAAATGGACGTCATGGAAATCTACATCCATCGATTACTTAGAAATGTTGCTAGTTTTCAACTGTGAGATCAAACTGACTGGGGATCACAATTTGAAGTTACTGAGATTGAGACTGGGGGACGAAGGTAGACGGTTGTTCGATGCCCTAAACCTAAAGTCGAAAGTTACGTTTTCGGATGCGCTTGCTGATCTCGATAAACATTGCGGATTTCGGATGAATACTTATACTTCACGGGCCACTAGCTTTCGAGCTCAGCTTGTGGAGCATTCGCCGCGTTTGGGCATGTTGTTTGTTTCGCTGGTTCGAATCCATCCGAAGTCCATACCTTTAGCAATTGGTTCTCTTCTAAGGTATCAAACCTGCCGAACTACTTATCAGAAACACTATAGTAGTAGACGGAAGTGTTAAAACTACTTTTCATAATTGAACACCACCCACACTCGATCGTAGTCCCAGCGTTCAGATAAATCTCTCGGCTAGCCCACTTCGAATGGAAGCACTAGACTCTAGTTTCGCTCTTATTAGAGTTTATCAGTAGTGCATATCCTTGTCCGGATCGGAGTTTGTACTGATTCAAACCATGCTCAGTTGGTTCAATGAAGACAGTAACTTCAACCTAACTGAGAAGTCCTGATCACGGGATTGTAGATTGGATAGAACGGAGTGATTCTGTTCATTCTCCTTTCGAAATGATCGGGCAAGTTGAACACTATTCATTCAAGTTTGTGGTTGAGCGTTTGGTTTTGATTATCCGGTCATGCCTATTGTGAGGTTGCGGGCGTTGTGGTTTACAAGCCAGTCTTACAAGCACGAGGGTCAGAGTGCAAACTCCGATCCGGACAAGGATATGCACTACTGATGAGCTCTAATAAGAGCGAAACTAGAGTCTAGTGCTTGCTTTGGAAGTGGGCTAGCCGAAAGGTTTATCTGAATGCGAAGACTGCGATCTAGTGTGGGTGGTGTTCAGTTTTGAAATAACCTAAATCCTCGAACCTTCAAAACTACTTTAGTTGGTAATAATCCCAACTAAAAGCATTTCTCGCAACCCCAAAAAGAAAACGAAATCTAATATTCCTCGTACATAGGCGGCTACAAATGCACAGGATGTTTAATAGACTTGTTAGAGAAAGAACCTCTATTGTTGGTGAAATAATTAACAGAGTTTACATCATTCTGCCATAAGAGTTAAATAAAGTTGTACTTTTATTTAAAAGAGCCATTAGTTTTGATAAAAAATTTCACTTATAAAATAATACAAGTCCTTTGGTAATCATCAGCAGTCATCAGCAATACATCAGTGGTTCTCGTTGTTGCTTAGTTGCCATGTAGCCCAGAAGAGAAATGCAAGCCCTAAGCAAGAACAAGAGAAACGAAGAAACAGAACGGAGGATACTTAGCCATTAAAACATGCCCATGTCTCTTCTCGAGTATTAAGCATCGAATTGCTTAAACCTTGCAAAAGTAAGACGTCATCAACAATACAGTTTCTTTACGGCTTTTACTGCCCCGTCAGATCAAGTTCTCTTACATGGCAGACCATCTGGGTCAAAAAGCGACAGCATTCACAGAACCTGATTAGCCGTCATCTTGCCTAAAATCTCAAACCCTCGATTTTGATTTAAGCGATGGACTCAACGTTGAAGATGAACCCGAACTTCGGTACCATGCCCATCGGTGTAAGACAAATACACAGGTCATTTCATTAACAGTCCATCTCGCATCTGCGCCAATCGGTCGCAGCATCCGAATGGGAATCCGTTGAGGTAGACGATTAGATGGCATCCTCAGTGCATTGCCTAATCATTTCAGTCTTTGCAATTTTAGAGCTGGAACGAGGAAATCGTCCGGTCTCACCGAATGCTAGCAATCGGAAGGAGACGTCAGTGATCAAATGCGTGAAGGCCGTTCACGTCTTCAAAACTGAATGGCCACGTTTTGCAGCAGTAAGGTAGCACATCCCCCAATGTTGCCTTATGTACGCTACCATCATTCTCACAAGTATGCCCCTCTGTCGCCAGTGGTGTCCTGGGTGAGTGAATTCCGTCGTAGCCTACAACACCATAGTTTTATTTAATTCCCAGTGCCTCTTTCTTTGTTGATGTAGCTTCCCAAGTAGAAAAACCGGTCAAAACCTTCAGAACTGTGATGTTTATCATTTACTCTACGTATTCACGGAAATCCGGAAGGGACATTATATAATTGGAGTCCACGAAACGCATTTCAAAACATTAATTGGAGTGTAAAGTTGGGTCTGTCGTTGTCTCGGCTGCTCTAAAATTATTATTCTATCAGGAAGAAAGTCGGCTGGCCTTCCACCAGAGAGTAGGTTAACACCAGCACCCTGTATATGCCGACGGTAGTCCTCCGTTGTTTCGTCTATGGAAAAATTGAACAGAAATTGTGAGGACGGACAACTTTGGTTTAAGCCGTCCTAGGTTTTGTGACCGTCAGACAGCTCGCCGTAAATCCTAACCTAAGCCAAAGTATGAATAAAGCACCGACGGTACTTTCATGTACTTCTTCGGTACATCTCTAAGTTTGGGCGATTCCACATGTACGGATCAGTTCACTGATTAGAACGCACCCTCATAGTTGAAAAAATAGACATCTTCTGACAGGTGACACGTATGGCTCTGATCCAGAATTCGGTGGATAGTTGAAATATAATCACTACATCCTCTTTCAGAACGGGAAGCAGCATGTTCTAATGTCTGTCTACCAGGAAATGCAGAGAGTAGTCGAAGTATAAATGACGCCGATGTTCTAGTAACGATCGGGATAAAGTTATTTTTTTTATGGACTTCAGAAAAGCCTCTGGCTCCTTTCTTGTATATGCGGGGTATTGTCGAGGGACCCGAAAATGTTAAGATGTTCTGCATCACCCTCACACTTCTAAACAAGGAGACCAGCTAAACTGACTCCCAAAGCCTTCCACCCCAACGCTATAACCTTCCGGGCTTAGCATCGATATATGTCGTCAACCTCGCTGACAACCTTACTGACAAACGGGTGTCGTGGACGAATGTGTTTGATGAGTGTGCCAGTATTTTTCGAGGTAAAGCAACTTCCATTTCATTAGCTTTTTCCGATGGTTAAGTCTCAAGGCCATTGATCAGACTATACTTCAGCTTCCTAAGAAAAGTCCATCCAAACTTATTATATGAACTACCCTTAGGAAAACTCCGTCCGACACACAACAACTCTAGCAAATTCCGTGAGATCCAACCTTTACTGGAATCATTAACCATTGTGCTACGTACTATACTGCCTGTTTCATGAATGACTCGTAATTTGCGAATCCATAGGTTATTAGGATCTTCGGGGTTGGAAGTGCTAACCTTGCATTCTGGGCCAATGTTGTATTTGTGCCTTGCTAACGGCCTGTACATTTTCTCAGTAGCAAGCGGATGCTTTCAGTGTCCAGCGTGAGCCTACTAACGTGTAGTCTGAACTAAAGCGTGTGCTCCAATGGAACGATATTCCTGGGTGAAGCCACTTGATCTATAACTGGGAGTTATATGGTTTATCTGGGACTGTGTCTAATTCGAAGAGTGAGACCGCCAAGAATAGCAATTGCGTACAACGTTTGCGGCTGGAGTCGACTAAACGTAGGCTGTTCTTGGCTCACAGTTGCAGCTGCCGCTCATCATTCTTCCAGAGAAGTGATGCTTGCCCAAATCTGCCACCAGGAATAAACCGGGTTTCACCAAGGCAACGAATCTGGGTGTTCATGTCCAGAATGACCATATCAGAGTTATATGTCCAACATAAGATGAGCAGTCACATTAAGGTAAAAGGCTTTGTTGATACCGTCGACACTGAAGACAATGTGATCTTAAGGTTTTGGTAAGATCTGGTCTGAACAAACACTCTGTGTTCTGACAAGGTTAGTTTGCAACAACACATTCTGTTAGTTGCTGGAAGTAAACATTCGTATTGGTGTGCTGATTCATATCTTGTTTCTTCGCAACGATCCTATTCAATACGCAGAAATATATGCTGCATAAATTTCACTATTTTAAAGGAAATCCATCCACCGTGTGCAAATCGGGAAGCACGTCGATATAAATTTGTATAGTCCACATCCGTACTTCCGTTTCATTTGCCCTGTACTTTAACCGGGACAAAAACCAGAGAGCCCGAGATTTCCTAAACCTGACTAGTGTTCATTTCCATTCAGATGACTCACTTCACCGATACGGAGCATAAACTGCATAGATTCTGTTTAGTATAACCATACAACGTCAAACTAGTAAGGTTGTATCGCAAACATATCTCGTGTTTACACACCCGTTTTGCTGTGAACGTTAAGCCATGTATGTTATCTGGTCTGATTACCTAGATAAAGAATGAGTTTGTAAAATGAATGTATGATTTAAAAGCGCTAACTTGTGTTTCTCTATCTCAAACAACTTACCTTGCAGTCCATTTTCCCTATCATGTTTATTGCAACTATGGCAACGCCGTCTACTAACCTTTTCCAAGAATCAAGAAAATAGGCCTGAGAAATTCACCGCCTGAACGTAATAATTATCAGAATAATGACGGGGATTGTATTAATTGGACGATCCGAACAGTCCATTTAGCCACTTTGCGTGAAAACTAAACAACCAGTTTGTAGAAATGTCTGCAAGACAGAACAATGCTTTTCTTTCTCATATCATTAGGAAATGCAGGTCTCTGAACTAGTAATAGGATTTCACTGTGGGCGCAATCACTAGCGTTTGTAACATGCTCGCTGTCTGGTGCTTTTTGGCTTTCATCATTCAACCTTATTTTGTAAGCATAACACTGACAAAAACGGATGAGGTGGTTTGTGGCGCTCAGCCTACATGGGTTGTACAGATTCGCACAGTACACTTTTATTACCCAAGAGTGATACCCTTTCCGACATATACAATTTTCTGGATTCATGGTTTACGATTTTTGTATTGGTCGTCCGTTGTAAGCCGTTGATAAATTTTGCGACATTTTCTTGTATCTGCTATCATTCCTGCGAAAGGCCAAGTATTAGAAGATGAAGCAGTCGAAGTACGGCAGCCGTGAAGTTCAACTGGTCGAAGTTATGTCAGAGATATCATGCGGGATTAAAATCACATAATCGAACAGGCTGCAGTCACTATTGTAAAACACTAAATCAATGGACCTAACATTATCATATTGAAACGTGTTATTTTGGATGAAGAACCCTGAGCATAAATGTGTGTGTACTGAGTCCGTGTGACTTGAAACACTGACGTTGTAACCATGATATACTAGCTCACCTGTGAGCGGCCAAATCCGTCGTTTTCGATATAGACGCAGATGCTGTCATTTAGATGTTCATCCTCGATTCACAATGTACACAATGATTTACTGAACTTTGTGCGGTCTCCTTTTGGCCCAACATTTGGCTTTAAACGTTCCAGCGGTACGCCGATTTTGAGATGTTTGTCAAACAATAAGTCGATCACGATAGAATTGCTGTGAATACGGCAACCTGATGATTATCGTGTGCAAAGTCAACTGCGGAATGTTGACTGGATAATTGACCGACATTCATTAAACGTTACCTAAATTATATTTATTGGGAAGCCATTAACAATCTAAGCCGGTCACATAATGATTTATTCAATCTAGGTTTGCCTGTATTTTGCCGGCGTACGTACGTGATATTACAGGTAATCTGAGAGTGGGAATTACATTTTAACTATGAGTTATCCACGTTAGGTGGGCATTGCAAATCAACCTATCTATTTTTCCTCTAAAAGTTTATTTTCTTCTGAGCGTCGTACTGTGAAGTAAGACTTTAATTTCATAGTTTTTCTGCAACATCTAACACGGAACGAGCATTTGAAATAGATTTTGAATGAGTTAACCTTGAGGATGTAACATATTGTTCTGTGAAATATCAATTCAAAGAATCGAATGCTTGCAAAAAACATTAAAACAGATGGAGTTATTTGAAAGTCATTGTAGCATGGAGTAATATCCAACCGGATGAATTACTAGATCTCAGAAGCCATTGAACGATGTTGATTGGACATACTAAACGCAGTTCTCTAGTTAACAAACAATTAAATGCCACTGGCATCTGTGACCATATTTTCCTTTTACAAACGGTTCAATTCATAAGTAAATACAGGACAATCACAAAAATTTCTTCACCTCTCACTTATACTCGTTGTTGATTCTAGTAGATCACAGGAATGTGCGTTAAACTATGAATGTAAGTCCACTGTGCAAGAAACTCACATTTGGCATTTCACAAAACTCATTTTCCAGCTCAGCTTTAGCAACACTTTTCGGAACTGGAAAAGGAATTATCTGCTCAGATGAACTGCCATTTTTATTTATTCGTCATTGAAAAACACTAAGCTAATCATATAGCCTATCAGTTTCAGCCTAATAAGTAACAGTTTACCTGAATTATCACAAGTGATCCTGCACAGACCGCGATTAAATAATGTTTGGCGTTTGCCACCCAGAGCTTTTAGTTAAGGTCATGCGACGCAAACTATCTAATCACATACGTTTCCGTGTAGTCCTTTCAGTGACTTTAAGCACGAATGAACCGGCTGTTTTGTATATGAAAACCTGTCGGAAACATCTGGCCTGGATTTAATTGTCTCCTTTTCCCAATGCCAGAAATGACGAATTCGCAGAACTGTGGTGACTCAGCAGAGCGCCACTGTTGGATTATTAAGGAACCACTTGTGTTGTCACAGGTGCGTGCGGATGAGTGTCCTATGTATGCGGGAAAACTAAGCAAGCGTGCGAAAATAAGCTTGCTTTTGAAAGATAAAACGTTGTGTTGAGTATTACAATAGTATGCGACAGTTACTCGAAAACACGTTCTAAACAGTGAGTATGAGTATTGAATCATGTCCACGATATTACTCTCACCACTCAATTGAAGTCATGTATAAAATATAAGCCGTTAGTGATGTGGAATATTGCAACAACTGTTGTGTAGAAAAATGCCATCAGCCAAGCAATGTAGACTTGTTCTACAATACAGATAACTTTGGCTGTACATGCAAACCTATGCACATCTACATATATTGCTGGAAGTAACCGTTTTTGTAGGAGCGCCCAAAGCTAACGGACACCTATGTCGATGTTCCAACAAACCGATTGTCCCGCATCATCCGTAATTTCAACCACACATCCTTGTGAATACCAGGAATCGTATAGCATTCCAATACTCGTAAACGAATATAAGATCGTTTTTTTCAGTGCAATACCTAAACAGAAAGTTTAACACCAGTTAAGATCCAAAGTAAAACGTAAATTTTGACGATCGTTCCATCCATCCGGTGTAAGGAAAACAACTGGTGTAAACTTTTGGTGATAAAATGAAGAACTTTCGGATTGAAGTAAAACAAAGGCGGATTTAGTAGGAAGATACTAAGCCAACTTTACCCAAGACTGTGAATATGTGGATGCGTTTTACATAAGGATCGTTGTTCACACGGGAGATACAGTCACTATTTACCAACCCATACTTAGACCGTGCTGCGTCTGTTAGTCGGTGGATTATAAAGAAGTGTTGTTAACTTACTATTCCGAGGCTGTCAGCATGTCAGAAGGCGCAGCAGACTCAGCATGCCAGGATTTGACATGTGTGCTGTTAGTTGACTGTACAGAAACTACGAAACTTGCGCATCTGGTCCCGCTGAGCATCAACGCGTACTATTCCGGTCATTCCGGCGAGGGTCATGGGTCTGAACGTTACGATAATTTGTTGAACAGTTCTAGTCAATAACCAAGCCCGTGTTAATTGCAGCTTATAGTGTCAAAAACCTAACATGTGAATGAACCCCCAAAAAAATAAAGTGAAAAGGAGTAGAATAAAGGTACCTAGTTTCCAAATTAACAAAGCGAGCGGATTCGAGCTGATAATTGATCGTAGAACGTTCCCATATATGATAGCCTTTTCAACTACCGACGACTGTGGTCTTTGGCTTCTGAGAAGTTTTGAATTTAAATGCACTGAGAGACAAAAAATGTCTTCAAATGGTATAATTATATTGTGCACTACCGTAAAATTCAGTTTAACAAACGACCTTTGTGATGACAAAATCCATTAGAAAATTCAATTAGAAAATCAATTAGCAAATTAGGGGATCATTGTAACCTTTAGCAATATCTTGCTTTTAAAACGACCTAATTTCAAAAGCATGGAGTCTGATGGGATTCGAAGTAGCAACATATATAGACTGTTTGGAAAGTGCAAGTGCCTTACCCGGTGAGTCACAAAACCAGCGCGAAGTGATTGAGAAAGCCTGCTTGGGCAGTCACTTTGCTGAATCGTTTAGTGGACTTCAAAAGACACGGTAGGTTGGATGGATAACATATTTCAAAAGTGAGGTTTACAAGTAGTTCACGTAGTTTTTGCGGTTGCCACATGTCACGGTTGAATATGCTGTTTCTGTCACTAGTTCGAATCCAACCTAAACCCTGATTTTTGTTGTTGGGTTTTGACTAAAATTATTAATCCATCAAACTACTTATTAGCAGTATAATTTCTTGGTAGTTAGTAATTCGATAACATTCGAATCGTGTTGCAACTGTGTAAGCTCTAATGGAAAGTCACAAGATGAATTTAGTTTTGACACCGTTTCATAAGAATAATTAGTCTCAACAACAACAAAAGTATAATAGTAGTATGCAGCCATCGCATGCTGTAATACTTTCACGTGGAAAGTTTGAGCGAATGTTGATTTATCAAGTTGACACCTGCTGCTTTGCGAACTTATTATGCCCCATCGTCCAACAAAAGTTCCGGTTGCACAGCCAATATTTCTGTGAGTTGCGTGTGAACTCATGGTCACGTGATAAAGCCCCGGGTGACTAGTACATTATTTTGCATGTTATTATATGTTGAACTGATTTACTGCTCATCAACAATTTCGTTTTCTAACAGATTCATCGAGGCACAAACAGGATTGTCTAAAACCCCATATAGATATGAAAATATTGCCACAGTTTATTCAGAAAGACCAATAATCAATGAGCCGATGAAGCGGAAAGAATAACGGGCAACATTACCACTGGAAAAGTGGAACGGTTAAATACTGATTAGACTGCTTCTTATTTCTGGTTTGAAGGAATGAAAGTTATTCTCAGATTACTGCAAGATGCGATAACAATACGCCCGCGAGGATCGAACCCCCGTACTGTCACACCCGGCTGCAGGAATTTACTGCAGCTTGCAAAACGTCAGCCACTCTCATATCCTTATCCCATAAACCAAGTTATCTTACCGAAGGTCCTTCGTATATATATATCCTCACAGGTTAATTACATTAAATACAGGTCACGCATTTTGAGTTCGTTGCACGTGACATAATCTGAATTGATGTTATGAAATCTTACGTGAACTCTTCTCTTGTTTGTCATGTACAAGCCCATTTAATCGTTCACGTTTTCACTTTATTTTCCGCAGGTAAAATTCATTCGACTTTAAGTCATGTATTTTGCTAACCAATGAGTAATAATGTATAGAACCAGTTTACCCGAGTAAACCTCTTATCTTCTGTTTAGTTTTGTCCAAACCAAGAGGTTTACAGCTGACCCGTAAGACTCCGTATAACAGTGGATTTTGACGGATGATACATTATAGTTTTGAAATTTCTCAAGTTACTGACAGTTGCATTACATTATGCATATTGCGGCAGATATTATTTTGCATTCCACACTATACAGTCTACTGGCCATCAGTCGCGAAACTTCAGTTTCCAAACTGTAAACTGGTGAGCTGATGGACTTCGTTAGAATTTGTTCGTAGCTGACGGCTAGCGTATATCTAAAAATTGTGAAGACGAACTCATTACATGCGATCATTACAAAAATTCTGTGTTGTCCAGTGTCTCCACGACTTAGTTGGTGACGGAACGCACCGCATGTATAAAGTGTCTTTTCCATCTCTGTCATCACCATGCAGACTAAGCAGTATTACGCTAACGGCTAACTGTCAGCAAAAGAATCCGGATTTTTTATAGTACGTTTTACTACAAAGTTATTCTAAAGATACAAAAGATTGATAAAGATATTTACCTTCAAACCGACACCACAGGACCGGTCATATCTTTGTTCATGCTCATCATATTGTCCGGGATTCTGGCTCGAACCCGCACACGCTTTAAAAACTGGAACTATCGTACATACAGCCAACGGTCCTACTATCATGGTCTGTGACATGCTCATCACATCATATGGTTATTTCCTGTTAAATATGTGTATATTGTAGGTCGTTCTTGGTGAAACTGATTCCTCTTTTTTCAACACATATAAACGTATGCAAACAAGTTGTGCAACTCTAGTTGTTTTGATTTTATCCCAGATTTCTGTCAGTTATAATAAAAAAAACACATGAAGGAAAACTCAGAGCTGCTAGGACTCATGTAACATTTTAGTTAGATTAACAAATTATTCTTTCTTTTCTATTAGTTTCGGTCACCATTTGATCAACAAGTTAATTAGTTTGGGCATTTTTTAATCCAGATTTTCCGCGCATTAAATCAACAGTTGTTATCTAACAGAATCCATTCGCGTATATACAATCCGTTACTTATCCAAAATCAGTTTACTAAATCTGATGGAAACCTAGTTTTTGAAGCGGAACAGTGTAACAAAAAGCATTCGTGAGAATTCGTGTTAACCGTAATCTTTAAACAGCTCCGGTTTCATCATGGTGTGAAGTTTTTGAACAAAACCTAAGATAGAACATGTAATAGACTAGCGAGTTGGTTTATTGATAACGGTTATCCTTTAACTTACAGGATTTTTCAGGCTCGGGTGAAGTAATTACAAATTTGCGGACATTCTTAACAGGCAGGGCGTGAACACGAATCTAAAAGTGATCAAGCGCAAATAAAGTTCACACTGACAAATATTACTTTGATTAGCTTACGGATAATCGCGAAGTGAGGCATATGAATAAAATAGGCTTGATGCAATCAGTCGGTTCAAACTGATAAATGGCGCACCCATAGTGGAGATGAGAATGAAGTATTCGTATTGCAGCTCCAGGTTCTATGGTCTTTTGAAGTTGTTACCTCTTCCATAATCTACGCGAGTTAGCTTAATCTTTTCGTCAAGTTTCACAGTGATTAATAGTGAAGCAAAAATTTCACAAAATAAACTAATGGTTATAGTAAAATTACTTGTGAATAACCGGGGAGTTGGTTATTATCAGGTTGAACACCATTCACAGCTAACCGCAGCTTCCTCAATAAAATAACTGTTCCATTAACCCTTTTTTGAAGGACAACGTTAGCCTCGAGTTTCGCTCTTGTTTGAACCCGTCAGTAGCGCTTATCCTTGCTATAAGCAGGATTTGAAGTCGGACCACAATTTCATTAGGTACACATAGTAACCCCAGTTCCACTGGCCTCAAACTAGCATGACCGGACAGAAATAATTAAGATCCACTTGAACTAAAGCACTGATTATGCGGTCGTTTCGATCGATATCTATCAACCGGCTGAACGTTCTGTGGACTGCTCACTCGTGTGATAAGTTTGGATTAGAGCGGTTTCTTGATCGGAGAAGATTCAGCCAATTAGTGTTCGCGCACAAGCTGCTGTTAGCGGAATTGTGGTCAAACTGGCGCCAACCAATCACAGACGGCGATCAGCTGCTGTTGAATGCGTATCTGCTTCAAACAACCAAGTTGCTGGATGCACGATCGTGAAAAAATACAACAAATTGGCCAAGCGAAACGCGAGAATGCCTGTAGTTTAATAACAATAGTAAATACTGTGGCTGTTCTATAAAAAGAAGCTGTTTCTTCAATAAGTTGGGGTTTCTTAGTGCTGCTCTTGATTGGGTAGGTCAGTAAGTGACAGTTCGGACCTAGCAATAATTCATTGGGTGTACCAGTTATGTTATCCATCAACAGAAAACATTCATATGCTGAGTTTTCCTTCAGCCAGCACAGAGGGTATAAGATAACAAGGATATGTTGTTTCCTGGACTAACAATAGTGACCAATTCGCTAACTACTGTTACAGAATAAACGCAATAAAACGCAAGCATGCTGGTCTTTGCAAAGATGAATTTTTGCGCTGCAACATTGTGAGCAGTTTAAATATTTTGGGAACACTTTCCAAATTCTTCGCACAAATGTTAATTTTTTCCATTCACGGTTTGGCTCCACCCTAGTAGACCGTATTCTTTCCTGCAGTCACTGGGAAGGCTGGTCACATCGTATACCACTAACCACTGGTGATCAACTAAAAATGTCCAAACCGAAGAATATCGACTTCTATAAACGTACTGAGTGTCGTTCACAATATTCCGACACTCCCCACTCAATTACGTCGGAAGCACATATTTGTATCGTGTTTACATCTAGTGTTACAGAAATTGTTTGCATAAATTGAACGATTACAGCCAAAATGGCTAACTTTAACTAATTTTACAAATGAAATGTGTGGCAAGCTTTTAAGGTCATTCTGGGAACCAAGATATTAGTCAGCCGCATTTATCCAGACAACTATAAAAGTATGTGGTAACAATCCTGGGCTTCCTTGGATCACCAATCGTTACGAGCTGGTTACTGAATACATACATTATATACATGACATCTACATGTGGATTAAATTCAGGTGCGATTCGTCAAACACACGTTACTCGGTCTGTTCTGTCACTGATTGTCTGAACATTAACCCCGAATATGTAGACACGGAGAACAAACCTTGGTTTAGTATATTAGATCCCAATCATAATTCTGTCTAATGCTCTGCGATATCCAAGCCAGATTTTGAAAGACCCCATTTGTCATATTGTCACTATCTGACTGTCGCCTTCAATTTAGCCTAAATAATATAAAGTATGCACAAAAACGGTCAAAGGTGGAGTGGAATTTATAGCATGAATGCAAGTCAACACTGCGCATTAGGTTGGACAACCATTTATTAGGGTACTTAAATTGCCAGACTCAAACACAAACCGAAAAACTTGTCGATGCCGGTGGAGATGGTTGGACTATACGTATGTAAAGCAGCCGAAAGTCTGCTATTTAGGACAGGCTATCTCAGGGCACTATCTGCGAAGACATACCAAATCACACTGCCATAAGAAAGGTATGCTTATAGTGGACGCTGTAATCTCTGCTATTCAACGAAAGGTTGATATCACACTGGCGCCATATGATAATAGGGTTGACAAATGTCATCTGGATTATGGCCTTTTGATTACTGTTTTCATCAAACAAACAAAAAGTTTATACAGAGTAGGTTTTTGACTAGCTCCTCTATGCACAACTAAAAGCAATGACTTTTAGGAATGAAGAATGAAACAAACTAAAAACGAATCAATATATATTTTTAAATTTCTGTTTCGTTTGACGCAGATTATTAAATTTAGCAAATCAAACGTTAAATTGTAAGCCAACAATGATTCAAGTAGTTCTCAGAAAGGGTTATGAAAACAATTAGGTAGCGTGTATTATTCTGAAACATTCTAATCGTAATCTTCAACCAATAACACAACAATCGATAGGCGATTAAACACAAACACATTTGTTAGCATCGTGTGACTGCAAATGGTATTATGTTTTGAGTCACCCTTACACTCATTATCTTGTCAACAAATAGCACTCCCGGACCATACATTGATGGAAATCGCAGTGTCAACTAACCTATTGTTATAACACCAAGTTATGTTTAGGGGATACTTAGGTTTGCAGATTCAATCAAACACGGAGTCAATGAGTAGCTTATCTTGTCAGAAGGCTATATTGACTCATTTTCAATAAACCGTGTTCAAAGTCGTATTCGCTTATTCCGACAAATTATAGATTTCCTCAACGAAATTCAAAGATTTATTAACGCCGGTTACTCTGAAAGCTGTACAGTGTACTCTAACAATTGATAACAATTATTCAAGTATCGGCAAAAGTCGTCAAACTTCTAAGCTAATAAGTAAAAGTTAGTGGATCTTACTTCACAGCACATACTCCTATCGATCTTGCGTTGTATCTTATAATTTTATGACGTCTTTCTTCCCTTACTCGCTGAGCGATGAGGATTTACTGTACAGACACATTAGACCAGAAACTGAAGACAGTCCCGAGAGAGTTAAAGAAAACTGGTTATTCTGACCGTTTCGTAAGCCTGAAAGTGGTCGAAGTGTAGACACAAAGTCCGGTTATCATTGTGAAAAACCATGCTGTATTCCTCTACTATCCACATATAAGCGATATTCCTATAGCAGCGCAAAAAATGTCACAATTATTGCAAAATAAAAGCACAATTCTGGCGATAGCGCCATGCAATCGGCTTACCACATGTCCCTGCTAACCCTGAGGTTGAAACAGAACCATCTGCCCAAGACCAATCCATGTTTATTCATTTGGGATGTTACTCCGTTACAGCTGAATATGTGAGTTGTACGACTAAGCGTTTGCCTAAACGGATCAAAAAATATCCTTCCTAGGTCAGGACTGGTTTGATTATGTCCATAAACAGCGCAGTCTTTACAGATCTAACAGGTACTGACCATTGAGCGCACGGAAGCCTAAGTCTTTCCTGTGGTCTGCAATATTCCTGCTAACTACCCCAAAGTAGGCGGACAATGACAAATACCCGCTACACTTGAATGTGAAGGCCGAGTCTTTGGTGAAACCTTGCAAACCTTGACGTTGTCTTGGCTTAACATCACACCACCAGCTTGCATTCATGGTCAAATGCTTCATCATACCTTTGTTACCTAATGATTTGCAGAACTTAAAGCCGATAATCTGCATCATTTGTAACTTATCAACTGACGATCTAAATTACAGCTATTTGGAGCTTTTAGCGATTTGCATGACATAGTGATATTCTACTCAGTCTATCTTTGTTGATTTCCTAAAGTTTCAAAGTCACTCAGCCCATTTGCTCACATTGATTTATTGATGCTTCATCACAGGTTTCCTCTGCGATACAGTGAGTAATTTCGTGAAAAGTTTTGAACTGCACACACTGTCTGAACTGAAGTTTGAAACAATCCGTAAAGACGGGACAGGATTTTGTCAACGATCTACTTTATGCCTTACCACAATAGTCAGAATTCAGAATTTTTGTGTATTAAAATTGCTAATATTATTTATACTGACTGTATGGATTATTAATTGTGTATAATGTGATCATGGTTAACGTTAGGCGATCATAAAATTTGGGCAACCATATTGAGATGTCACTAAAATTCAGTTACTAAGTTTACCTATATATATAGCAAATAATGTGGATTTTTTTAAAAATTACCTAATCCTTGTTGAAGGAACCACTGATGATTCATACTTTAGTGCCAATTTTTACTATACATTTTGGTGGCATACGCAAAAATACAACATTTATTCAAACCCATCAGCAAACACAGCAAGTAAAAACGAAGCAGTTTTCGGGAAAGTGATTTCGAAAGTATTTGTCTTGGTTGGAATTATTAATTAAAATGTTCTAGTGCTATTTTTGAAGAGGATGGCTCCTAGACGTGTTTTGTTTGTCTGATGCACTAAGGAGTTTCTACCTTTCACAATGCTTTAATCAACAACAGGTTCAACCGTGGCCTATAGGCAAATGGAAGAAGCTTACTAGACTACAAACTAGAAGAACGTTTCAAAATAATTGTTTGCTTTGTGTGGGCTTTTAAATGGAATATTTGGATTTCTTAGGCAGACAAATCGTTTACTATTTATTCCCACAATAACCAATTTAAGCTACTGAATCAGCGGTATCAGTTCAAATCATTTCAACCAAGGCAGCAAGGTAAAACAATCTATTGTAATGTGAATCGAATGAGCATTGACTACTTCATTTGTACCAACCATTTTAAGTTCTGGCAATACATAACATTTACACGCTTTGTCAGTTAAAGTTGTTATGTATGCAAAGTCTTTGAATTGTCACTGGATGTTAATCAACTGTAATAAGAGGTTGCAGATCACGTGCAAACCTGTGCTGCTCACTGTCGTTCGGCCGTTTCGATACGCATTCATTCATCTTCAGGCGCTGCGATCCTCCAAGTCATTGCTGTGTCAATAAAATTAATTATTTGACCGGACAAAGGAAAGACAAGTGATTCCGCTTGCACAGCCAAATCGCAATATCTTCACGCCAGACGAATGCAGCTATGTATTATTATTATTATTATTACGTAGCCACGTGTTACTACACAAATTTGTAGAAGGGAATGATGAAAATATTACAGTGCTGTTTGTAACGTACCTTTTCAACCAATGTGAGCTTAATCAACAGAATTCGTCTCTGATCACCGAGCCAGTTCGCACATGTTGACGATCTACTGGACTAAGCAAGACGGAATGACAATCAAATCAACGAACTCATTGTTGCCAAGTGGATCACTAGGTGAAAATCTGACGACTAATGGATTACCGCTTTCCAGGTTAAGAATTGTTACAAATCTGATCCCTTATTTCAGGAAAGTGGTACTCTTTGGTGTTCTCCGCCACTCACCTGCTACCTTGCCGTACAGTCTTTTGAGTCAAAGGACTTGATGAGGGACATTAATCGTCCCCTTATTTATGTATCAGCACCTGGGAAACATCTTAACGCTTACATAAACTGATAATAACCAACAAAGCACATGAGATGCTGCATCAATGGTCAAATATGTTTGACCCGGTTACGCTATTTTTTGCCTCTGGCAAGATAGGAAGTTTCAAACATCCTACTGCTAACCTCTCACTAGTGACCCTTTTGATCTAGACCATACGGCTAGCATTATTCATGTAATTATCAGTGATATAAAATGCAGTTTGAGAGAGACCCATGGAAGCAGCGTTTTAGTTCTCGGAATATGAGCTGTATGTACGTTTTTGGCTCTCTGCAACGTCGTACTGATTGCGATGGAGTAGAGTCTCTGAAGCATCGATACCACTGATGAGAGTGAAATAAAAGCTCGCAGACTGAATTAAGCTCCGAAAGACGGCCGTACTTAACACATGGCATTCCGTGACCTACCCACTCACCACACTTCCGAAAACTCGGTGACTAGCTCCGTGGAATCGAGGATGATCGGTATAATAATCCGTAGTAATTGGTGCAAGCCAATGCTGGTCGTTGACAATAAAAAGAGTTTCAGGGTTCATTCCAGACGACTTTTGTTCTACACGTCCAGTCTACTAAAACACCAGTAGACGTGAACTGCGACGTTTCGTCTGCATAAAATAAGGGCATCGTATGAAACCTGAGCACGCACTCTGGTAACCTGATGAAACGGCTGTATATCATTTGCTGAATAACTGTGGATAATCCAACATAACAAGCCATAAAAGGATCACTCGTTTTCTTTCTGGACTTGGCAGAGATGAAAAAGACTGATGACCAACTCCGAGAAGGATAAACTGCAAGTGAATATCAGTTTCCATCGGAATCTTTCTAGCACAGACGTCATGATTTAGAACCTACTCTTATTTAGTTAGCTGACACGATTTAGGGACAGGAAAGATGTTTGTGAGAGCTCATAGGTTTCCTCATTGTACTTTAATTCCAAGTCAACGATAACAAGTAAAATACGATCAGTTATCGGCACTTCAGTTTGCTGAGCTGCGTCGAAAACGTTCAGCAAAGCTTCTGCTTAACGCCGAAGTACTTGAAGTTGAGTCTTCCGGGAAGTGTTGTGAATTAAGTGCGAACAGCAGTATGGCTGACACGGATCCCGATCCCGGAAGGGTTTCGTACACCTAACCAATCATTCTATGCCCTTCTGTCACATATTAGCAATCTGTTTATCTCCGTGAATCATGCAGCATTGTGAACGATGATGGGTATGTCTGAACCCCCAAGAAAGATCGTTAACTTTGGTAAAATGATGCAAGTGAATTTGAAGGACACGACTCAACATGCATTCGCATCTTACTCTTTGAATATTTTGCTAGATACGAAGTGACTGACTGGACCATAACTATCATAGTGTGAGGACTGATGCAAATGAACTACTTCTGATTTTTCCATTGTGACATGCTAAACCTGGAAAATATATTGTAAGCCAACTATACTCAAGAAGACGCTGGGTTTAAACCATTGATAAACCAACTAGTTCTCATGTCAACATATGATCGCTGGTCTATCAGGTTGGCTTTTGAAAATCTCGAAGTAAACTTTCTTTTCGCCTTATGTTACTTTCTGTTTGTTTGGGCTCAGTAGATCGTTGGTATGTTGGTACAAATGCGTGCTTCGGGCGTGTTTTTATTCTTGAAAATGTAAAAATTAACAAAGTCTTGCATTTGCCCTCGTCGGCTTCTTTACCCGTGTTAAAAGTACAGTTAAATTGGCTCATTTGCGCTACACAGTTAGCAGTAATATTCATAGTGATGCTTACAATTATTTTTACCCAGTTTATAATTCTTGTTTTCTTTTGTCATGCTTTCTTAATATTAGTCTGGATTTCATATTTATTGTCGAGAGTGAAGATTTTGCCCTCATTTTAAATTATCATTATGGCGAACAGTTTTATCTGTTTCTATTACACCAACTTTTATTCAAAGATCTCTCACTATATTGGAGTGTTAGCAAAACGTATGATAATGCAACATTAGTCACCGTCACTGACGTATATACTCAGGCGTCCTTATGCTTCGACTGCTGCTACAAGTTAATGAGATCACGGAATTACACAACATAACATTCATCTGAATGCATACAATACACTTTTTGAAGCTGAGGTACATGTCCTAGTTTTAATATGCTGGAAGAATAGTAGTTGGTAAGCTCACTGTGATCACCTGGAATATTTTAATCATATATCACCTGACAGATAGAATACATATGGAAGTACTGTAGAGCTGTCCAGTCAGAGCATTCTAGATTTCTAAGTTAGAATATGATAACGGAGATTGCTATTGATAATCATCCATGCATTTTCATTTCGAAGATCAGTCGACGCTCAAACCAAATAGTCTTCATCTCATCCACGCCCTAGTATTGCCGACTGTTAGACGTGGTGATTATGACCACCTTATATAATCACAATGAAAGAGTCTGAAACAAACTAAGGGTGATTAAAATAGAAAAGCAGTGGTGCGCACATGTAACTAGTCTTCACATGAAACAGTCCCATGAATTAGAAACAGTGTAATTGTAAATACGTGGTCGGTTCACTTCACAAGTTTGTAGCAAACGAGCAATGCCGTAGCAACAAAAAATTGTACGATGAATACGTTTTGTTGAATTTATTCTTCAGTAGCCAGACGACAAAAGTAAATTTTCGTAAAAGCACATAAGCGGTATAAAAAGGTGAGCGATAAGTATTATTTAGATAGCCTTTGTAGGATATGATTCGTGACAAAAAAGCAAGAAAAATCATTGTAAAATATTATCTGGCCATCACAAGTCAGGGTCGCGTCTTCAGGTGAATCCATTGGCCTAGCGCTGGGTGGTCGCTTCTGATTCAGTCAGCTTATGCCAAGGGAATGTGTGGACTAATTAAAAGAGATTGAAGTGTCTAAAGTTTCAACTAGTGCACTTAAACGTATGGCAAATTGCCGAAGATGTCCTAGATTCTCGAGGAAATCGTGTGTTAATTGAGAAGGTCAACGTTCGTCATGCAGGTGAAACATAGGGGACGATGACCAGCTCTTTCACAGTGGGGCAGACGACGAATGTGAAATGGAACAAACAGTACTTCCGAACTTCCTTCCACACTGAAGCTTGTTATCCACCTAGGGGCTGCGTAACAAACGCTGAACAGGATTCCATAATTGAGTTATAGGAAAGTTGACAACCAGTTTGGCTGAACATCATCGTTTGTAATGCAGTGACATGCATGCTTCATGGTTCATCAAAGATGTTCACTTTGCTTCCGTCATCAGAACAGAATCAGTTAGAAAACGCTTGATTAGCGGAAGCGGTAGCCGCATGGCCTTTGGAGTGGGGCAGTGGGTCTCAGACAAGTGAATGCCGATAGACGGTCATTGATCTGGGAGAGATTCGAGTCGTCGGCACATGGGAAGTGGCCATGTTAGATTTCAACTAAGACGTCAGCTGCAGTGGACAGACTGTACAGCACCTCATGTAGCCCTCCATTTTCTTAATTTAGAGAGCGGTTATCATTTTCTTACACACTTCCTAAGTCCTACCTCACATCATGGAAGCCAGAACACGCTTGCTGAAACGCTGAAGGTTAACCTGATCATTTCCTACCTCTATGGCATAACGTGACTAGAGCAAAAACAAAACCATGTATTCCCCATACGATGTTCAGTCAAACGGTAACTGACTTACCCACAGAACACTAGCAGCACGGCCCGGTAATTACAATGTCTACTAGATGACGAAGCGTATCTGGTGTAAACCCGACCACCCAGCGCTGGGCCAATGGATCAATCTGAAGACGCCACCCTGACCTGTGATGGCCATACAATTTTTTCACAGTGATTTTTCATATCTTTTGGCACCAGTCTTTTTATGTAGAAGTTGTCCAAGCAGACGTCACTATGCAGCTTTCTTAAGGCAACGAACAGTGGGTTACGATATTTTGTTTAGCTTGTCAGTAAAGAATAGTTTGTAAAAATTAAGAATGGTCATGTATTTTAATCACGAGGGGTGCAGCACTTTGATCAGTTTAAATCGGACACCTTCAGGTTAGAAGGTGATATTTTACCGAGTGCAACCCAAATGAAGTTTGGTCAAGTAGTGAGGACGTGTATTCGCCACGTGTGTTGGTGTCACATACTTTCATCTGAATGACGAGATTTAGTCCGTTAATAAAAACTGAACCGTAAGTTCATGCGTCTCTCAACATATATACAATTAAATTAACACATCGCTCGAACACATTGTGCTAAAAATCATTTGAAAACCAGCGTGAATTTAACTCTCGTTTCATACGGAATGCTACAAAGGCCGAATTTTTATCGTTCGCCTCTACTGTGCGTTCCTTACATACAGTGTTTACACTCCTCGGACATTAGACGCAAATCCCGTTTAAATCACTACAGCATTGAACAGACTTCAACTGTAAAGGCGCAGTTTTACTGGACTTTTGAATTAATCTGTGATACCAAGAGGTAGTTTCGTACGCTCACTTCGCTTTCTCCTCGTTATTGCAAAGCACCCATAAATAATGTTTGTTTATGTGTGTATTTGTCCACTATTTAGATGACGAATGAAGGATGTGGTTCAATTTTATCAGTTACTAGGTGGTACATTAGGTATACTTCAATCGATTTTACTGTTGGACCCTTCTGACATTAAACTTAACCATTCCAGCCTTATCTACGATCATCAAATGTATTGCATACAATAACTGACATAACCGTTTTCTAAACTGTCGACAGCTGTTAGTGTTCAGCTCTTATGCTTTGGTTTTCATACCAGTGAATCACAAATTAAACCAGATATTGTTCCTGAAAGGAAGCTAAAATTGGTTGTGCTGTGCTTGCTATCTTGAAAGTGTAGATGCACTCCGAGTCAACTAGCTCAGCTCAAATGTCTTAAATTGTTCAGACTAAATGAAGACATACTGAACTCTGCTGGATTCTTCGAATAACACGGATAGAGATTTGTAACGAGGGTTTTTGCCTCGTCAACACTAGATATACAGGAAACTCGCGAATCATTCTGCACCTAAAACACCTAACCGGTCAGCATTTTTCTGAAGGTCACTTGAACTTGAAAGCACACTTATATTCATGGAGAAACCGTAGCTAATATGGTTCGTTCAGTAAGCCGATGACTAACAGAACTTTTGAAAGCAGGCAAATGCTAAACTGCCATTTTAAATGACATTTTTTGTAGAATGGAATTTTTCATCGAGAGCTATAGTCTATTTACACATCAAGCGAAGTATGTCTAGTAGTGTTTAATACAGCTGAAACCCTTGTGTCTGTCCAGGTCCGTTGATTAGTGATGCCATCCATCGAAGAAGGTCGGCTCACAAGACCAGTTCACGTTGCGTTCGCCAATTTATATGCAAGTGTGCGTAATTTAGGCAGCATCGAAGGTTGATTTTCTTTTGCAGAGAGAACGACCATTTGCATAAATAAGTGAAACATTCTGGCTTGCTAGAGAATTGTAGTGTCATCGCAACATGCAAGTCGCCTCTATCCTCAATCGCCAGCCATGTCCTGTTCACTGGTCACACAATCAACTTAGCCTGTGCTTTCAGAATCCTGTTAACAAATTCTAATTCACGATTCCTGTGATTTGGCAAAACAGTCACACTCAATAGACTGACGCCGGTTTTGGGTGCTCAGACAGGGGGTGCTCGTCGTTCTGATCCTTCTGTGTACTTAATGGCCCTTCTTAACGAACTGATTTGATGTCGGACGCCTCATTTGTCTGATGTCATGAAAAATTCACATTATCAATAACTTTTGCCTGTGAATCGATATGAAAAGTTTATGTCCATCGCCTTCCCTGTTCAAAGTTTCGAAACTGTCATGTGTGATAAATTTGGCGGTTTATAACGAAAATGACCACGAAAACAGCGCATTACGCACAAGCGAATATACCTGAGAGTTTCCATCCAGTCGCACGTAGTGATCGATACGGTTATCGCGTGAACGGGTGGCCGGTGATATAGACACGGCCGTGGCAAGGATATGTACTAGTGGATAGCTCTAACAACAGAAAAACTCCAGTATGATGTTCCTTTTCAAATGAGGCTGGCCGAGAAGTCTGTTTGAATGCGACAACTGCTGTCAGTTGCCAGTGACGTTCGATGTGTAATGGGCAAAGCCTTCTGTACTTAGTGGAGACGTTGAATAGTACTCGACAGTTGGAACTGCTGTTCACGAAACCCTGCGAACACATACTGATAGCTTTTGTGTAAAGAAAGACGTTCCGAACTGCCGCAACAAAAAGTTACTTTAGACTTAAAGTTCACTCTTATTACCGTCCATCATTAGTGGGCTATTCCTTTGAGTTTAGATCTGATAAATCAGCAATGTTCAACGTGAAGTCATTGGAGTTGTGATTAAAACAGTTCGATTGATGGACAGGACAATTATGTGTACAGAAGGGCAACACTACTAATGGCAATCCTCAGTGCTGGTACCTTTGATCGAAAGAGGCTAGCTGAAGGTAAATTGAATTTAACCTGCGAATGGCTTCTATGTTATTTTCTGAATAAACAGAACAAATGTTTAGAGCATCCGCTTCATTATAATATATGGATGCCATTCAGCGGAACATCTAATTTAGGTCAAACACCTCAATGTATGGAGATATCCCCTTATTATGCAGCTTACTATCGCGATTCATAAAGTTTCCTTTCACACAGTCTAAATTTTCAAAGTCCACTATAAAAGGTAAGTTGTCCAACAGTCGTTAAGGCGTTTTCGACGCGAAATAGAAAGGTATTTGGCATATACTGCTGCCGTTTAACTAAACTAGAAATCGATCTGATTATGGTCATGCGGGCATTGTTTGAAGAACAGCAGATTGTATGTAAGGCCTTTCACTTGCTAAAAGTTTGTGCCAGACAGACTGACTTAGACAGTTTGACAGCGGTCATGCACACAAACGTCTCAGTCACTTTCTGTTTGACAGAACCCATCATATCAACACACCCGTTTTTACAGGTAAACTGACATTGTGTTGATAAGCTTCGCTAATCGCGAACGGCCTGGTAGTTCATAAGTTATTTAACATGATACAGAATTTTCAGTTTGTTTTCGTTTGAGTGAAACGGCAATTTTGTGTATTACTTCACGTATAACTTCGATTCTTGCGAAAGAATTCATGCTGTTAGGGGAACAAAGGGAGTATGAGTACGTCACGTTTAGCATCACTTTGGTGAAAATCAAATGTTAATGTGAGCGTATTTTTCTGAAACTTGAATGTTTTCATTAAGTAATTATATTTTTGGAGGACAATGGAGCCTCTGAGCACAGTGAACTTCTGTGGGTATGAGGTCATGCCAAGTCAAACAAACAAAGTGTTTTTTTTTGTATCTCTGGGGGTAAATGCTCTCTAAATGTATAACTTCATCCTTAGCATGCAAAAACAACACTGAACAAGTTTTGTAGTTTTGTCGCGTGTAAAACGGCCCTCCTGCTTGACAGGAGCTAACAGGAAAAGTATGAAAAAAGAGTGTGGTAAACCTCGTTGAACATACAGACATCTATTTGGATAATAAATGAAGGAAAGCTTATCGAAATCGAGACGCCGAAGGACCTGCAGATTTTGATTGTTGCTCATCAAAAAATTAATTCAAATGAGAACGAAACCACCACGGCAATTAAAAGGATATTTTAGCGATGTTTAGAAAGGCTTGAAACCTTAAGTCAATGATGAAGTGCAAACGATTAGAGGGGACTAAAGCCAGTGAAAGTGTAACAATACGCTTGCTGAAACAAAGATGAAAATATACAGAGTCTAGAGGGACTTCAGATACAAGTGGCAGAATTGTAACCTTCTAACGTTAGTAAGTTCTTTCGTCAAGCAAACACAGAGCACGTCAGGTTATGCATTTGAGGACGGTCCTTAGAAAAGTGATGGTATTGTGTTTCTTTGCAAGTGGAAACAAAACATCCGAACTCAACAAGCAATAAAGAATTTTGAAAAGATCAACTGGTCCTTTAAGAAACTCTGCTTTACAGGGCAAGAGACGAAACGTTTGACTTTAAGGATATCGAGTGATAATTTTATCGGTAAGTATCCCATAAGAGTGAGCTTAAAGCCCTAATCGTCCAATGAAGAAAATGGTATGGGCTAGATAAAATAGCCACTACAGTGACTGAGTGCAATTCAGTTATAAACAAAACAAAATAAATGTTTAGCCGAGTTATTGTTGACGACTGGCCCCACTGAATAGTGGTGCAGTGTTGAACAGAAATCCCGACCTAGATAGACTTTATCAATACCACGTGCGTCAGGGATACGAACGTTTGACCGGCGGATTAATTCTATAATAGTAGTCCATATGCTACAGTTAAACCACACGGTCACAATCTATGGAACTGAAGGAGCGCAAATGCGGTACTTGCCATAGCTCCTGCGTTTTCTGTCTCAGTTTGTAGAATTAGAAGTTCAACTACTAGTGAAAAATAAAATTTCTTATGGTTCGCCACCTGGTACGGAAAAGACAGATAACTTACTAATTTATTTAGTATGGATGTGAGCTTGTCGAATGATGGAAGGCTGAGTATTTGACTAAACCATACAAGCTAGATAAACGACAAAATTGTGAATGTCACTTATGTAGAATATAATCTGTTCATTTGTAAGAACCACATAAATCAGTGCAATCTGATCAAGTAAACACCGTGAACTTTGGACGTCATGTGTGTAGCAAGTCATTTTCCGTTTTGAACGGATGTGTGAATCATGCTGCTATTACGAAGGCAATAAAATTTGTGGACACATTTGCTAACAATGATCCTATGGGACGCTTGCAAATGAGAGTTATGTCCGCAATAGATAGAATGATATTCCCCCAAGTAACCAGTAGCACAAACGTAATTCGCATTTGGCGTATACTTAAGTAGGTAGTCCGAAAAGTATGGTTGTAAATAACGCCCCAACCGTTCACTTTCTTTGACCGTTAACTGACTGTTCTATATATGATGCAAAAAATACAACTGACACTACTCGCAAACATATAGTAATGCAGTGTGCTAGTTATAAACACTTGAGGCACTGACTACTCCCCTTATATTCAAGGTGATCTCTCAGCAGGCCGTTTTCCGGAGAAAGGAATTGACATGAGCTATGCTCTTTTGCACTAAAGCATAGTTATATTTTCGTTCTCGCTGAAAGATGGCCGGCTTACGCGGCGAGTATGATGACAACTGCTCAACTGGTATCACATTAAATGCAGCCGAACTGTCACAATGAAACACTACAATTCGATCATTTACAGAATATCCGACAGTCTCAGTAGAGTGCGCAGTACATGTCTCTTTATTTTTAATCTGTAACCCGTCAGCCCATTTATGTTTATTGTCGAAAAAGTGTATTATCTCTCTGTAGTTTGTTCACCAGGTATACTGGGACGATATCAAAATAGTAACCGAATTCCTCCCTAAAAGTGAGAAACACCACCTTTTATTATGGAGAAGTAATCCATGATGGCTAACAAAGTGAGTGAAATTGAATGAAAAACTAGACTACAAAAAGTTTGTGATTTCCGGGTGGTGTGAGCATAGATTTATTTTGTTTTTCATGAAGTGTTGAACTGAGTAGGAAACGAGTCAATGACAAAGGATTTGTATGTATAGTTACCAGTAATCGCACAATATACACAGTGAGAGGGCATTGCCACTAAATTTAACAACTCGAATGTTCCGCCTAATATGTCACACTGTAATTACTTCCCAAATGAGTTATTAGGCAAAGTGAATACCATTCTCAGGATGCACATATGGATGTGACCATTGCGACTTTTTCACTCTTGAATCAATAGAGTATTTGCTAATTCGATTATGTTAAACTCTTATGAACCAGCGCATTAGGTCTGATCGGGGAAAATATACGTTATTGATTAGCTCTAATGATAAGGCAACTCTAATCTAATGTTTCCTACATCAACGGATTATACGAAAGGCTCATGTAAACTTGAAAACTGTTGTCAAACGTCAATATCGTTTATTTTATGAAAGTAATAGTTCCAGATTTCATCTGCGTGAACAAAGACAGATCAATTAACAATTGGTTACGATTTGGATGCATCAAAAAGTTAAAATTAATTAATTTCATATTAAAACCTACACACACTGTGTTTCATTTGGATTATACTCAGGGTTAGACGAACCGGGTGGAAGGATAAAATTGTGATAACAATTGTGTGCGCCAAAATATTGTTGAAAGGAACCTTCTAGTGAAACACAAATTCTTATTTAGGCTGATGAATTATAACTGGTCACTGGTAACGTTGTTCACATATGCGTCAAAATTCGGCTGATGAAATGAAAATGACGACCTACAGCATAGTTTTATACAACGCTTCAGTACCATTTTTCTTAAAGCCGCCAAGGGATATCAGTAGTTGCCAATGATCTCTCTGTGTGAAATGTTAAACGTTAAATACAGAAAGTCAAAATATTGTTTTAAAATGTTCACATTTTATCCGATAGTTTGTGCTACTAGTGTTTAAAAAGTAATATGAATTAAACATTTTTGTTATGGTATGTTCCACGTATTTTTACTATTGTCCAGCTTCATTGCAATGCACGCACTCACTACTTCTCGAAATA
>JTDE01001764.1:118230-140755 GCA_014338405.1 Paragonimus skrjabini miyazakii | reverse complement strand
GCCGACTGGAAAGTCTATGGGAATGCGACAGCTGCGATCGATTGTGGGTGATGTTCAATCTATATGAAAGTCAAAATCCCCTACTACTCATCAGTGAGGTATTTCTCGGAGGATGAAGTGTCGCGTATATCAGACAACAATAAGGGCTGTATTACTTTACGGCTTCGAAACTTGGCAGCTCAGAGTAGAAGACGTAAACCGTCTTCAGGTGTTTTATCGCCCATGTTTTCGTCCAATCGCCGGTATCGGGTGATACCAGCGAGTAAACAACGAGAAGCTCAGGAAGCGAGTATTTGGTAGTCATTGTCAAACGAGTTATTTTGTTCAGTCCTTACACGTGCACAGACTTAGATGGTTAGGTCATGTAGTAAGGATGCCAGCTAGTCATCTGCCACACCGAGCACTCTTTGCCGACGCTGCAGCCGACTGGCGATCCGGACGGATGACGACCCGGCGTAGCGAAATAAAATTGTTCACGAAGGGGTTGACCACTAGATCGGGTTCGTCTGCCGGGCTGAGGCCCTCGCGACTCAGAGTGGGTGGCTTGAGGCGTTAGATGAGATGGCGGCTAACCAAGCTCAATGGCCTGAATGTTGTCTTCCTTTGACCGAGTCGCTTGTGAAGTGAGTGCACTTAATGGCGTGGGGCAGTGGAAGTCGTAAAGAAGCTAGCTGTCTTGCTGATGACGCCTTACTTTCACTTGCAGCTCGGTTGTTTGTTTGCACGGTGTACGCGCCTTGATGTTGAATGTTGGAATATAGACGCGGCCGCTTCTTTTTATTGTTAATCCCCTTACAATACCTTTTTTCTTCTCTTTCTGTACAGAGTTTACTTTTTTCCATGGTTGTGTTGCTGATAGGCATCAGTGTGAACCATTACTGTATTGCTGTCTGTGATGATAATACTTCTTTTCGAAAGGGGCCTCTGAATTGTCTGTCTGATTTCGAAAGTTATATTCACTTGTGCATGGTTCCAACGTTATGCATATACATTTTGTTGTGATGCTTTACTGAGGGTTAAAAGCTTATAACAATGATCACTCTTAATTTCCAAACTATTTCCTTACCATGCACGATCATTGAAGGAGATTGTACTGTATCGTCGGCCTGACAAACGTCGGAAACCGGTTCACATTTGCCCTACGACCGAACCTGTCCATCAGGAGGAGAATGCTAAAGTGGCAACGCCGAACACTCCATCGCGCACTAACGGAGCCAGTGTGGTGGCAAACACTGTAAGTGTTTTCCTATATGTCGATCCAGTTGGTAAGGCTTTCTGTCTCTCATGATGTGTTTACGAAGTTTCTACTCTGATGAATGCGAGGAACTGTTTGATGTGCAATGATCCAAGTCGACTTGCCCTATTCTTCTCCAACGTCCGTTACATTTCCCACTGTTTCCTCTGATTCGCCTAAAGTCAAGCTCCAACTTGTCATTCAATGCCCGCGTCATTTAATAATTCGGGTTGAATGTAATCTTTCACGCTTATATTATCCATTACGGGGGATATATGAGTTCTAGTTGACCTCCCCGTTCAATATAGTTGTTCTGTCATCCATTTCTCCTCAACTCTTACTTCCCTGGTTTGGCTCAGATTATACAACAATACGTATTCCGCTTCTAACAGTTAACACTCAACCCTCAACTTTTTATTGAATATCAGATGTGGTACATCGCGTGGTCCTATAGAAAACATGTTTGAAACTCACCCTTAACCAATACTTGTGATAATTGTGTGAAACCTGACAGTCGATCGATTTTGCCGCTTATTTTCGCCACCATTTTTGACTCCTTCTATCATTTTCATCCAGGACCTGACCGTCTCTGAAATGAGACAGCCATCATCTGACCCATCACATTCAAGTACACTTGGTTGCTGTATTAGCAACACGATGCAAGAAAACAGAGATGCGATAAACGTCAATGATAGTTCTCCGGAATCGCCGGAATCTGCGCGGGCCTCGCGAAGTATGCACCGTTACGAGTCCAAACACATACGTCCCACAGCTTCCACAAGCCCGGGGGTCATTGACTCCTCAACTGCATCAATCACTGTATTCAAAACCATCCCACCTGCTTCTGTCGAGGCAGATTCTCAGGCGGCACAGACAGATGAGATCTCAAATTGTTGTTCGCAAGCGGACGAGATGAAAGACGAACAGTGCGAAACCACAGCAAAATAGCTCAACATTTCGCGGGTTCCTTGTTTGATAAAAACCAGGAGCGAACCACTGGGTTCGTTTAGTTTTCCTCTCTTCTAGCCTTCTATTTAGCGTTTCTGTATATCGAACGACCATGACGGTCTGTCGGTAAAAATTCAGTATGTAGATTTCATTCTGTGTGTATGGCACCGTGCTAGTCAACAAATGTCACAGGATTTACCGGCTGCTCCATTATGTGTGTGTATTTGCTTTGAGTAACTTTGTTTTTCTTTCATTTTGTGTTCTAAGATCTCGGTGAATCTCTTCCTAACCAACTCCATGATGATTTGGGAGTCGATTTGTTCTGAAATTTCTTTTTTTATAAATTCTATACCATTAACGCATTTTGAACGATTATTCTGATTTTGTTCACTTAAACAAACCATCCTTACCTTCAGACTTGATGTTCTCACCTGACCAATTATGAATTATGAAAGACGATGAATCAAGTTGATTTTAGACTTGAACATGTATGTGCAATCCAGGCGGTAATCGTTGTTACAAACATCTTTGATCCTGAAGGTATTATCATTCGTCAATTTTATGACTTGCATGCCTATCCTGGAGTTCCAGTTACAAAGATTGGCTTCCATCAGCATTCGATGTCCACTTCGTCGTTCGGCATATCTGACTGTTCTGCTACACAAGACCCTTAATCGATGTATGATATTCTAATACGAACTGTTCGATCGATTTTATCGTACTTTTCGGTACATGCACTGAACACCTGAGCATTTATAGGTTCCAGTTGTAACCAAATAGAGGATTTTCATTGATCATCTCTACTCCCCGCTTACGGCCGTATAATCACAGAAAGGGATGAATGTCAGCCTCCTCGGTGAACTGTGTTTACTAGGTTAGACTGAAGTTTTTTTGTGTCTGGTGACAAGTTTCAAACACTGGTCAACAGCTGCCAACTTTGATTTTATCGATCATCGTCAGGTGGATACGCCAGACTGTTGTGTGTCGCCTCGTTCACATTTGTTGGGGAGTTGTGAGTCTGGACTGGGTTACAGTTACGTAGGTAGCCGTCGGAGACATTCGGAGGTACGTCGTCGGGCAGCCTATCATATATGAGGTCAAACACACCATGGACGAGGAAGACTCTCGTTGGATTGATAGTACGAACTGGTATTGTTTACTTCGTTCCTAATGAACAACCATGTCGGCCACTGTCTTATCCGCAAAGGTGCGTTTTGTGACTTACCTATTGTTAAATATTATATCACAGGCACGTCAGTTCGGTGCGTAATTGAACAACAATCAGTCCCTTGAGATCGGTTACGCTCAGTCATGGTAAGGCGAATCATCGTTTTAGTCGTCGACTGTAAGCACACATCACATAGTGAAAAATTGAAGTGGTAACCTATCTGTCCGTCTCAAGCGGGTAACTGATTGAATTGCATTGCCTACGGAAATTGAGGGCACCGTACTGTATTTCATGAGCTAATCTTAACTATTCACGAGTGGTTGCAAATAAGTTAGTCTTAGATGCGTCTTCTGATCAAATCTTGCATCTCTTTGAAGCCTTCAGCTTTTGATCAGGTCATTTTTAGACGAATGAATGCTCCAGTCATTTAAATTCGGCTCACAGCCTTTTTTGTGCATTAGGACTAGTCATAGTTTGCAGTGGTCTTCGGTTGTTTATATTCACCCATCTTCCGGAGCGTCCGTTTTTTCTTACTAAAACAATTGAGGTCGTTTTGACTAGTTTTTATCTATTACTCTCAGATAGTTCGTTACTCGAGATTCTTCTGTTATAGTCGTCCCATTACCTGACTACTGAGTATCTTTACATCACTTGATGCTCACGAAACTGCTGTCTTCATCTGGCGTACAACCAGATAACTGCAAAGTTGTGTTGATCATACGAATGCTAGTGCACATGTATACTTTCGCACTCGGACAGCACAACAACATGATTGTTAGGTCGGAGTAACAATACCAATGGCTTGATGTACAAATTGATTGACCATGCCAATTTGCTGCATGTACAGTGTCATACTGATCAACATGCATCTTATCATGTGCAACAAGTATTGGATATCGTATTGATGATTTTCTATACGAGTGTTATTGTCAGCGATTATCCTGATTATCATTATCTTCCCAAATTTGGTCTAAACAGGATCGACAGTTTTAGCGCAGTTCCATCTCTAGCCTGTGTACTCTCTTGAACAGCGAAGCTTTCATTTTAACAACCGTTTCACCAACTCTTCTGGGAGCTTTGTTTCGAAATTACATCAATGAGTCATCAACATGTGGATAACGCTATTTGAGTCTGAGTGTATTTCAAGATAGGTGTGGAGATTGCAGATGATGATTTTGCATACTTCGTGTTTATCGTCATCATTTGAGGCAGCACTACTAAAGTACACAGAACTACATGACTATTTTCAGGTCACAAATCTATTTGATTATGACTAAACGGATGATGTTACTCAAAGGTTGGTTCCGGTTTTATTTTGAGTACATTTTTTGGTTAGACGCTGACAACAAGTGAAAGTATGTGTATAACGTGTTTAATCTAACAGGATCATGAGCCTGCTGCTGCTTCCTCGGTAGCACTTATGTATAGTTTCTCAAATCAAGGATGTTAGATTACTTCATCTAACTTTGTCAGTTTTTCGCCGGTATCGTCCATAACCCCACACAACACAACTTGTGTAGACATTATGCGTCTTACTCGTCACAAAGCCTCACACGAGTTGAGTTAAATGACCATTGACCCGTTTCAAAGCTTTTTTTATATATAGGTGCGGTTAACTATCTGTTATTAAGAAAGGGAAGACTAAAGTAACGTTATTATTGATGAATACAGAACAGTCATTTGAAAAATACGGTGTTTTTCTATTTTTATAATACACATAAGTGTAGCGTGGACATAATTGCTACTGTGCTGAAAGTGTGAGGTTATCATTGTGATTACGACATTAGGTGATATGATTCTGGAAGGATATACCTCATTTCCCTCTTGAACTCCTGAACACGATACATAATCGCCAAAATAGCGAACTCGTTTGGCCAATCTGAACAGTTTCGGTGTGATTTCTGTATTGACTGTTTCTCAGCGTCTGTTTTCCAACCGCGAAGCCAATAGAAAATGCAACTTGAGGCCATTTACCTACCCTATTGATTTGCTAACTTATTGCATACGGAATAATCTCTTGCCGCAGTTTGGGAGTATTAACAGTAATTTTTAATGTGGAACACTTGACTATCTTCATTGTCAGACCTTCGATTATTTCAGGAATGTTTACTTTAAACGGCGCTTTTCACGCACGTAATTACAATCCCGTGTTAGCAGCAAAACATTCAATCGAAGATTCGTGGATACAGAGGAAAGTAGGCTTTAGTAAACATGGGCTTACAAAAATGTTGTTGCCAAACCGTGTGATCGATTGAGAAAGTCGTCAAAAAGGTGTTCAGGGTATTTCGGGGGAATCATTTTCTAAGTTGTTCCAGTCTTTGAAATTAATGAAGCGAGATGGCGATAGTTGTGAGTAAGTTGCCTTGTAGATGACACCTTACTCTCACTTGCAGTTTGGTCGTTTATTTTTAAGGTGCAAACGGCTTGATGGTACGTGGCCCCCGGAGTTAAGACAAGGTTTCTATGTATTAAGTCGTATTTGTCCCCCCCTCTTTTCAGAACTAAATGTTGTTCTCTCCTTTTTATGGTCGTATATCATGTAAACCAACCCTCGACTTTCTACTGTCAATGATGATCATAATGGCCTATAAACTGTTTGAAAAAAAGCGCATGCTTGTGTTTTAACACTAATCAGTAAGTACTCCAATACAGTACTGATGATTGCATCCGGGATTTGAGTTGTTACTATTTGCACCCTCGCATACAGATATACTATTCGACTGATACATTTGGAAGTGGAGCACTCAACCCAATGTTTGTTGTTATTTTACCTAATTCACCATTCACATACCCATCTGGACTGCAGTTGTTATTCCCGCAGTCATTCATGTGAGTTGAGCGGGCTGAAAACTAATCTATTGGTTGTACATGAGGCGTAATCGGATCAGAATGTTCAAACATTTGACGAACCACGTTCATCGTTAGTGCTCAAGGTGCCTGACGATATAGAGGCTAAATATACTAACAGTTTACTTAACCCTTGTCCTTGAGTCAACGGTCGAGACTTCTTAGTTACGTTTAAAGTTGTATTGTTTAACTGGTTAATAACTTTTCTACTTAGTAATGAACGAGGGCATCAACTAACCTGTAGTAGGTGTTTAGAAACCCTTAACGAAATTGCTAGTACCTTGGCTAATTACCTATTGATTGTGTTTATGGAACTCTTGTGCGGTTTCCCATATGTATGTAGTCATTCTATCGAAGAGCTTGATTGGCTCTGTATATCTCAGTCTATCGACGAATGCACAGTGTTCGTGTGCACCACTTCTATGCGATTTGTTTAACAGCAATCAACATGTCATTTCTGGCCATTTTTCGACTTCTACGTAGTTTAACTTTTGTCCACGAACTCAATCATTGTACACTTTGTGCATCTTCATTTCTTATAGATGAATCTTTCCTCTGTAACATCATAAACGAAAACAAGATACTAATTATGACATTTATGCCAAATAGGCTAGACAAGTACAGACTTTATACAGTAGTTAGGCAGGTTATTCGCGCAACCTGTGACCGTATTCGGGTTTGCAAGAAGTGGCCGTGCAAAACCATTAGCTTTTAACAATAAATATCGTGACATTACAGTGAGTAGTTTTTCATCGATCCGTCTTCAGCACGCTTGTCTCACATGCCACGCAAAACGCTGATCTCGACATAGCCTTTTAAGTCACAAAAAACTCTCAGTAGAAATTAAACCAGAGATTCTTGACTACCTTGTTTTTTCCTTGTGTTGGACCAAATCCAAAACGCTGAAAAACAGTTCTGTTTCTCTGCCCACAGTTTTGTGTCAAAGTGCGCACATTCAGTCGTTATGCAATAAATATTAGACGGTTTTATTCTACATGAAGCTTGTGGATGGTGGCCGTATTTTTAACGTGCAAGCCTCTAGACAGTGGCTTACGATTGTGTTAGAAGATTTGTTCGACGTGGTTGTACTAGCTGTATCCATTTACGGTTAGCATTGGTTAGAAAAATTACATAATCGACTTGCTGACAGAATTGTTTGAATGGTACCGAAAAACAAATAGTTCACCGTTGCTTCGCGTTTTAACACATTCATACACTATGTGAAACAACGATACAATTGTCTTACATTTAAATGTCAAAATAAAAGACACGTTATTTGTTGTACCTGCAAACCTCGCAAAGCATGATCTTTCAAGAGAATCGTTTCATGAGTTGAACGAGGTGATTTTATTTGTCGTACTGTTACCTTCATTAAATCATGTTTTTTGTACCACAGGTTTGCTGGTGTTGAGGGTCACCGTTGGGATAATGTCTCCTAGTGATCATTACGACTGAAAGTGCTTGGTTTACATCCTTTTGTTTTACCACCGTTAATGATTGAAGCATACAGCGCTGCAAAAGGGTCTAACTAATATTTCTGTGCTATGTGACTAGAAGTTCAAAAATCTTCTATGTTGTCCCTCGTGATTCAGAAACTCTGAAGGTTTGCGTGTGAAAGCCGCGTTTCACTATCTAACTGCTCACATCAGTATCAGTGGTACCACACGGTCATATCGTAATTGTTGACCGAATCACATCTGTTTAAATGTTTGATTCTGCCCCACTGGTGAATGCATCACGTTTTTGTAGCAGGATTCACCAAGCCCCTTGTGATTATTTGTTCATGGTTCATTCGCTCGCACTGTCTTACACTCAGCTATTCACCTACATATTCATTGTGTCGCTGTAATGCACTTGTTCAAAAGAATTACTTGACTTACGCATTGTTCCAGACGCGATTCTTATCTGTTGACCTGTATCCACAAAAATGTGAACAGTTTCTCACTAGTCCACAAAACGTGCGTGATTGTCAGTCCGAATGACGTCTTTCCAACCCTTTGTTACCAGGCCCGATCTGTAACACTTTGTTTGGTGTGTGCTTTGTGTTCTAAATGGTGCACTCATTTCTGGACACTGCTTATCTTTTTAGGATACACATACGACCACCCACCCCACTTCGAGCGACCTTGATACTCCACGTGATTCGATTCACGACTGTTTTCGATGTGTAACTGGCACACCTAATCTTTAGTTCACGTTTCAGCTGTCGCTCCACGCAGTTAAACCTATCGGCCTTACTCTACCACTTATTTTTGTGTGTGGCTCCGGCGGGAAGTCAAAGAGAATTTCCTATGCATATAAACATGTTTTGCTGAGTGCGATTTCTGTGCTAGTGAATCCTATGAAGTAGTCCCTCATTCGGCCTGATAAAAAACATTACCATTGGTCTATTTGAGGAATTTCCATTATATCGCCTGAATTTAATCGTATTTTTTTTAAATTGGAGCACATGGCAGTAATTGTTAAAACTTCAAGATGTTGCGTGAGGTTCAGTGAAATATTTGCTCTCCAAATTTATCGCCTAATTGTCAATGGACCCTTAGTCTAACACTGACCATTCCACCTTAGCCATGAAATTTTGTATACGTGTGTAATCTCAATTTACTTTATATACTCTCAGCTGGTTTGATCGTTGAAACCTAATTTCACAAAGGATCTGCAGATGGTTTTACCTTGAAATAGTCCCCAAAATGCACAACTCCGTGGCACTTCATCTTATGGGAGCAGGTATACAAATATCTATTCCACATTTAAGAACGATTGCTTACATTGAAGCCACCCAGGGCAGGGTTACGAAGAGATTTGTGGAGCTTAGAATACATTCTTACCTCCAAAACAATTGGCAGTGATAAGTCTGAGGGAATTACGGGCACCTGAGAGGAGATTTAGTCCTCCTAAACCTGAGTTCCGATTAGGCGTGCTACTGTGTCTACGGAGCTTCTCAGTTGGGGTCTGCGCACTCTGCAGTGCATAGCCTAATTATTTTGAGACATTCCAAACTCTACTTGATCGGCGACTTCGCGAGGGTCAGTCTCAGTCAGTTCTGTTAACCACTTCCTTAACTCACTTCCACAGACCATCAGGTGTATGTCTATCCGTATATGCATAAACTTTTCTTGTCTGTCTGTTCGCTGGCTGCATAAGTACGTTGCATCAACTTGCCGATATGTCACACGGTTGTGTTCTTCTTTTCCTCTGCTTATATTTCCCACAAATGTCCTCTCTACACCTACGACCTATCCGACAGCTTTACTCTCCGACGCCACGGATACAAGATTCTATATATTTTTGGTTTTCCCTCTCTCCTACAAAAGTCTGTAAACCTGTTCTCGGACGTAGCTGAAAAGTACATGGCTCTCGCTTTCGATTCGGCACACTTTCACCAATGCACTCTCTTCTCTCCCTGTCGGTCACCCAGGTGACCTTTGTTTAAAACAGTCCACCCCCTTAAACTTGTAATGTAACCTGGCTAGATGCATCTCCCAGAAATGAAACCGATAATCAGTATGAATTTGCTTGGAAAAGGCGCCACAGTCGTTCTGATACCTCAATACTGAGTTTAGTGGCAAGTAGTTTGGCAGACCAATTAACTTAGTGTAGGTCCAAATGTGAGAAGTCTGAACTTCGGTTGAATTCGAACCAGTGACAGAAGCAACATTTTCAAACGCGGCAAGCCGTTCTACCAGCTCAAATATGAGGCCACATCAGGAGCTCAGAGCTTTCATATTTAGACCCGGTCACCTGCTCGTTCCACTTTCTCATATAGAATCCTAGTATGGCCTCATAGCTCAGCTGGCAGAGTACTTACCGCGTGTGGCCATACCTGTTCAACTTCAGCCGAAGCCCAGGTTGTTTCACATTTGAACCTATACTAACTATTGGGTTTGTCTGCCTCTAGTAGAAGTTACTCTGTCTACTCTTCCTTGCATACTGTTGGTACGCTCCACGATGTTTTTCATTTATCTGCTACGGTACCTTTGAAAGCACCACTTTTAATTGCGCAAGCATCTATAGTTCCATACTCCTGAGAAGCGTTCATTCAAAGTTATCTCAAACATTCACTGTGGGATTGGAGTCAATTGGTCGAATAGGTCAAGGTAAGCGATCAATATCATGGGAAGACTCGGATACCCGCAAAAGGTTTCACAGAGGGACCAGGACATTATCATCATCATCATCACACACTTGTTTGACAATATTAAGAATAATGTTTTTATGGCAAGTTAGGTAGTGTTAATTCATTACGTTGACTCGCATTAAAGCCACCAGTTTCACTCGTGACGTTGGTGAGATTGAAGTTCACGTTATTGTACCCCCTTAAGGACCTACATGAAGTAGAGGAATATAATCCTAGTTGATTCGCGAGTAACTGATATGGTCTGTTCGAAATACACTAGAGAAGTGCTAAAAGTGTTGGCATCAGTTAACATATGACGATCACCTCAACTCTAAGCAATCGGCGGAATCATAATCATTCTACAATTAATGCCTAATTTTTTTCACCCTATAGGTTAGCCTATCTCCACATTCAAATAGCTTTGACATCCGAGTCACTCACTTACTTGACTCAACTCCGAATATGTAAGCATTACAGATTATGGTTACTATCCAAGTGATCTCACGATTACGGAACATGAATAGTGAATTGTGTGGTCACTTCGTACCGGAAGTTTTGCAGTAGTGGAACAAACAAACGGGTTTGTCTTGATGTTATGTTGTCCTGACAGTTATATATCCGTTTTTGGTCCTGGTTCTTTCGAATTGTCTTGGGTCCCTTATGTGTGTTTCATATTCCTGGATTGGGTAAAAAAGTGAATGCGAGCGTGTAGCTTCTGTAAGCTGACACGGGCTTGATCTCAAAATGGCACGGTTCTCACCTGCTGCACCTTTTCATAGTGCTCACCCAAAGTGGATGAAATAATTTATCGTTATTCTGGTTTATTTATCGGTGACCTTTCCTGTATGCCGCTTACTCAATCAATCTCCATTTCACTTAACTCAAAACGTTTCCGTTGGGCATGGCATGCTAACGGTCAAAACTAGAAATGGATAATCGATTGGAATTTCAGAAGCGACCTGGGTCATCATTTTACCACAGAAAGTTCGCTGACAGAATCTAGGCCCTAGTCTATACAATAATAAGCCCTTTTGCTGGACATTTAGCCGGGTACCATTCCCGTTGAGCCGTTGAATCAATCACGAGGCATAAATGGTGGGATAAATGAATGCGAGTTATGCAGGTTTATTGGTTTTACGTATTGCATCACCTCGAGAACTTCTCAAGGAAACATCCACAAAACCAATGTCAACGAGATCCTAAAGTTAGCAAAATTTGACCTAATTGCCTGTTTTCAGATGTTAATGTCGAATTTGATATACGTACACCCAAAAGCGCAATTCTGATGTGAACCGTTTCTGTTAGATCGGACCCATTCGTCTCGCGGTACGACAACCCGATCTAGAGATGGACAACAATCCACCCCGAAGACACATCCGATTTCCAAGGTTTATCATGACTATACTGAAGGGGTCAGTGCACGGTTTCAGTGGTCGGACATTAAAACACCTAGTTGGAAGTTAAATTGACAAGCTGTCGTCCTGTTTGGAAATTCTTAGGGTATTCAGCTGAATTTCCCTAGTGTAACAGGTTCGAAGTGATGCCACACAGAGGTGCGCTGAGCAGCCATTCATCGTGTCTATGCAGCAGAAATATTTGTGATTGTTGGTAAAAAATAATGGATTTGGTGTGTTCATATTCTCGCTGAGTTTGGCATTTAGAATGCAGACGTTTCATCACCAAACAGAGTGACACCGTCAGTACGTTATAGCTTATCAGCCAACCAGACCACCACAACACCCCATCCCCGGCACACTGACAATGTCGTCTTGTTGGATGTTGAAACGTTTGCAAGCCGAACGCCAATCTTGATAAACAAGTGAACACTTAAACAGAACTACTCAGAGAAAACAGATGCGGTATCACCACACTGACCAGTAAACTGAGTTTTTCAGTACTTTCAAGATCTATGACACAAAAGCACTGGCTACTTCATATTACCAGTACAGAAGAGATCGGCACGGCTTGAGTTGATGCTGACTTGTGTTCGGGCCACTTTTGATCTGATTACAATGACTATCAACATCGAATAATGAGTGAAAGGATAGTGAACGGTTCCATGCTACAATTTATTGTTATTCATTATCAAGACATGAACAATTGAAGAGTTAGTGCACTCATCTTTTCGAATTGGGAGCTTTCCTAGTTTGCTGTTTAAATATGACCAAATAGCCAGCTCATCGAATGCAGCCTATGTTGAGATGCACGTACGTAATCGTTGAACTGCACGTGATCTCCTTAATGCGACAAGCAAGTCATTTGACCACATAGGCCTAATGACAAAGGGGACAAACACGAAGGTTGTAGACAAGCCGCATTAAAAAGACCGGAACTCTAAGTGTCTCGGCTGACCGTTTACTTGTATACAGCAAGATAGAGTCGAAGACTTTGGACACGATGATGGATGGTATGGTTAAATCTGAGAGAACCTGGTTCGCATCGCGAAGAGCGCAACCCGACAAACCGGATGCTTCGATTGTCCCATTGGAATGAGTGAAACAAAATTCTGTTGACATGATTGAACCTGTGGTGTTAGTGGATAGTTAGTGTGTAGTGGAAGGCAAGCACTTAGACCAAAGACCTTTTTGGAAGAAGTCTGGGAAACTTACAGCCGCGTTTGAAGATTTGTGAATCAGGGTGACTGGAATGTTGGAGCGCTAATTTCAGTGACGATGCTGCCTGACGTGTGTGGTAGAACGTTGTCAGTTTGTTGCCCACGGTTCCTGATTAAATCACAATGACATTTAGTTCCGGTAACTTTTCAACACGGTGAAGAGGGCTTATATGGCATCTCAACAGGGCCAGTAGAACAGATCAATGACTCGTACCTACCTTAAACACCTCGCTAGGAGATAATCGAAGACCTACCGGTCATGCAAGAGATTGTTTCTAATTACTCATAACCCACACTTGGTTGCAACAATCGCACTCACAGATCTTTCGGCCAGCCCACTTAGGAAAGTTTGAGTGCGATGGACGCGATCAAGTGTGCGTCGTGTTCAATATGAAACAGTTTCAGCTCCTAAATTGCTATCATTAAGATAGGAGATTGACCTGGACTTCGGATGAACTAACAAAGAAGTCCCCACCACCCGGGTAGGTTGTACGCCATGCACCAGGGATGGACGCATAAGAAACTTTCTTTCTGTGTGTCGTGTCGATCACGCAATTGCACATACTGAGCCCACATCTAGCACTTCTAGGAACTAGCTGCAAGAAAAACGTACCCAGCCGCCAAAGCCGATTCTCGTTCGAATGAGAAACGCCTAATCGCATACGCAATCAATCAACCTGTTTGACAAAGAGTGCATCTAAGTGAACATCAGTACTATGGAGACCGTAGACCGCTTACGCGGAACGCAGGTTACGCCTTGATCAGTTGACGCATAAAGGTATATCAGACCCGTGCATCCTTCTTGAACGACCGTCTTATTGACAGGCTACTTACCTCCATTAAATCTGCTGACTCGCACTTACTCAGACGGCATTTGAGACAAATGGTGACGTTGATAGCTCGGTTTGATGGTTTAGGTATTAGGTTGTTCGTCGAGCTCACCATTCAAAATGCAAGCGTTTCATCACCGAACGAGACATCATCAGTGTGTGAGAATCTGAGCGCTACGAGTGTCAAAATTTTATGAATGTCAACAGCAACGCGAAGTAACCAACCATGTTTCAAACCAAAATGTCACCCTGTCCTTGTATATAAAAGGGGATACTCATTAAGCTTCAGCCTCAATGCCCGAGCCTATGCAATGAATGTCATTCGTACTGACAATGTCACCCATTTGCAATCCAAATGCTAATCTTGACGAACAACGGAACATCCAGATTGAGTTGATATGCAGTGCAGTAATTCTCCAGTTAGTTGGCTCTTTTTCATGCGACTGAGATGATTAACTTTTATTTACAATCAATTGTTCTGCACAGTAGACTGTACATGACACTCCCAAAGGGGTACCGCCTGGAGAAGAATAGAATGTCTTGTGTAAATCTGGTGTTGGTTTCAGTTAGCCTGGTCACTGAGGTCGGTGACTATAAATGCGAGACAAAAGTGGACAGAAATGATTGGGTAGAAGAAGAGAACCTGATCACAGCTTGTTCATAGATTCCTATGGGAGGGGAAATATTTGTCATTCTGACGTAACCGTTGGACTGGGAATCGTTTGGCAACAAGGAAAAGAGAAGGCCCCCTACATGCCTTTCGTGGTCGCCAGGTTAGATTGAGAAAGAAGCCTGTGTCACTACCCCGTATCACTAAGTAAATGGTGCCCTGGCAACTCGGTCAATTACTTGGCTGACCTCATTTGGAGTTAGCATCTAAACTCAACAACAATCAACCAACCGGACCCGTGGATCAGTCAGAACAGTGTTGGGCTGGCCGTTGTATACAAAAGAAGACCTCCCATCGGATTATCATGCCAATCCGCCTTATATTGCATTGTATATCGTTGTGGAAGGTGTCACCACTGAGCGTGGGAATATTTTGAGATACGTAATTTCGCTGCTACCTACCAACCGTCAACCTGTCCTGCATTCTCAATTAGTCTCAGGTCGTATAAGGTTCATAACGAATGATTTCATGAGCTGATTATCAATGTAAGACATGATACTTGCACAACAGGGTTAATTGTAGTCAAACAGATCAACACTTTAGCCAGCAGAATCGACGTAGTCCAGCCTCGTTTAGTATTTGAATAAATCATGGGCCACTCGTTATATTCACGGATGTCTTTCATGGTTCGTTTCCTTCCCTCACCTTGTTGTTAACTCGGAGCTGTATATCTGTTCCAGGGAGGAAATCTCTGCTACAGTGTGTAATGAATGTACTTCTCTGTTCAATAGTCACATGTTTTTTCCATAGCCACACAAAATCACTTGCCTGAGTCGGCCGACCGGTCCAATATGTTGTCGTTAACACAACACGTGCAAACACTATTTCATTTCGCTACTCGAGTGAACTAATATAAAATCTCTGTAATTGTTATTTGCATTTCCACATCTCAGATCCCTCCAAGATCGCGGTTACTAAAACCCAGTGGTTGCATTTAGTCGCATGTATACCATATCCATTCATGTGCGTAGTACTTCGAGGAAAACTACATGAATACATTTCTGTATTTAATAGCTCATTTGCGAGTTGGTCATACCGTTTATCACGAACTCAGTGGAGTTCGTAGATTTATACGGATGAATGGGAATAGTCACCAATTGATCCTGTTTCCGGTGAATTTTGCCCATCAATCCTGCTACTTTTTAAACCTGTGATACACTGTTTTAGCGTTTTCCATCGCAAAGACATTTCCAACGCGTAAAGTATGCGGATAGCTCAGTTGTTCTTAACCGCCTAAACAACAACCGAAAATCTTACATAATCTAGGCATACTCATAGGTTATGCATTAGTTTACTCATGGCTAACTTCCAAAAAGTAGGAAGTGTAAAATCAATTTTTGGTTGCTCTAAATAGAGCATTCTCCGTTCACTGATAAGATGGACGTTTTCGGTTATGACCCCATCGTTTCACCATTCATCGCCTGCATACAACATCGTTCGGCATGACCAACAAAGCCAGCACAGTGGTCCCCGGTGACGTCGCACATAGCAGAGATGACTACTCTTTCCAGGGTCCCCATTCCCAACTCCTGTTGACTTTGCACACCCTGAGGATCTCCGTTTATTATTGTCTCGTGGTGCACCTGCAGTTACCTTTTAACTCTTGCTTTCACCATGCTCCAGACATTCTCATTTGGGTTCAACATGAACGAATAGGGTGCCAGTCGTATGAGTTGTCCTCCATTATATAACTCCTCAGTAAACACACTTTCCAGGTTAGTGTGACGCGGTGCGTTGTCACATATTAGCACAATTTCTGATATGGGTGTGCTGATCTTCAACTAATCTAGCAGGATTCGTAGCCAGCCCTTGCAATCGTTGCTGTTGTATGCTCCCCGCCTCGTCGTATAGCCCACTATCAAGCTTGATCGGCTGTCTGTTACAGTGACGCATGCTCTCATTCCTTTCAGTTAACGTCCCATTGACCTCGTACAAATTGAAATTTGTCTCATCTATCCAGCAAGTAGTCTCTAAATTTGCATAACACTCCATCGGTCGATATGCAAACAGTCGCCGTAGTTCCAAATTCTCATTTGAGCTCATGCCAACGGGCTATTGGCACAGTTTTTTGACAGTTATGCCTCGGCCATCCAAGTATTGACTGATCGTTTTGGTCGATAACTCCTTCTCGAACTCAGCCTTAACGCGCAACCTCAAAAATTGCAGTGTCACCGTCGCGTCTATGGAAATCTACTCCAACAACATATCAATCTCAGATTCTGTCAGAATCTTGTTTCTATGTCCACTGCGAGGCTGCGCTTCATAACTGATGCAATCCATATGACGCCACTTGTAAGCGGTATTACACTTGACTCCGTTCAGAACGGCAACCATACACCAGTCATCGCCCCTTTCGAATGCTTCGAGAATACGTCTGCGTGTTTCGGGACTGATCCGAGTGTAATTGCGTCCGTCAGCCATGTATACAAGAGAACTAATGAAAATGTCCTCACAAACTGATTCACTCTCATATTACAACTCGAAATCTACCACGACCCCAAACCTAACTCCTATTGGACGTTAGATCCATAGACACTCCTAACCATTCGCACCCCTTTACCTGTCAAAGGAACCAATACGGTCCGCAGTTTGATGAATTAGTAGGGACAGGGTCAGATGTTCTGTGCTCCACTGTGACCGCTAACCCCGTTCTTGTTAAGCAAAACCGCTGACGTCCTTTGAATAACCCGTACCACTTCTTCTATCAAAGTAGCCAATCCGAAGTGCTCTAATTAAGATTGGTTGTCCCTTCCGGTTAGTTGGACCAATCGCGTTCTAGCCGTCACGTCCAAGATTTTAACGTGGAAATCCTAATGCACCAAAGTGATTTGCTTTTGCATGAAATGGAAAATCTTGTGCCTAAAATGGAAACGGATATTTGAAACAGTTGGTTCCCTTCATAAATTTGAACAAAGCAGTAAGAAGACGGACAGAGGTAGATGCTAGCATTTCGTATTGCCTCTTCAGTACCAAATAACAATAACCAGCTGGAACCTATCACCATTAGAGTGATTCTTTCGAAAGTGGGTTATGTTGTGTACATGATTGTTGTTGGATTTGTTGAGATTTTAACACACACAGTCCTTCCGAATCTGCTTTCACTATTCTACCTCTCATGTTACTTCAGTCAACTCCTTTCTGCGTATCTGTGATTTGAAACATCGACCGCTGTCGATTATCACTGTTCTTTCTGCCCTTCTCGGTGAAGCATGTGGTTATCGTGCGATCGCACCATCTTTGCATCACACAGTGGCTATTGATGAACGAATGACGCACAATCTTTATGTAAACAAAAGTGAACCCTTGACACGTTTGTCGCCAATCTAACCAATGCGGTTGTAACCATTCGTATTTCAATAACAGTTGTACATCAGACAATACTTTTGGTTCAGCCTTTGATATACGTGTAAGTAAGTTACGTGTAAAGTTGCTCATTTCGATCATTCGAGAAGGAAATGTCGACACGACTGTGGACCTGCATCATTTTACTCCATTTGCGCTTACGGTGTATGGTGTCCGATTCAACAGGGCGCGCTGAAAATGTATCACTGAAGAAGAGTTGAAACGAACGAATCGGTTGCGATAAACGAATCCTACGAAGCTTCACTGAAAAGTTTATTCAGAAACTCCAAACCGAGTCTGAGCGAAGAAGCTTTCATTAGAAACAAATGATGTTCATGCAATTAAAGTCTGTTACAATTTAAACATCATTGACACTTGATTGTAATTCTAACTTTCATGTAAATCGTCCGGTCGGCTATTTTCGTAATGCAACACTGGATTTGACTTTCTTTTTTATTAGTGTTAGTCAGTGTTGCACACTGCGATAAATAGACTGCTCCGATTGGATGATTCTGGAACCCACTATCTCTAATTTTGAGCATTGGTTATTGACACCTAGTTCAGTGATCGACAGTAGCTTTGGTGGATTTAACAAACCGCACGTGAGCGGTCCGTTCCATGAGTTATTTAATGAATTCCGTATGACACGGCGGGATAGTTGGGTAATAGTGTAGCATTTCTGTTATCTCGGTGTGGCTTCACGGTTCTGCTAGAGGGCCACACACCGCATAAGGTCCTATGGTTTATGTCGCTGGTCCAAATTCAGCCAAATCTTCCGCTTGTCATATTCGAGTGTCATCTAAAGGTGTAAAATTTGTTACGCTACCGATAAAAACACGGTTTCAAAATCAAATTACAGTGTCAATGGATTCTACTATCACGTGTTTGTGTAATCTTACCAGAAAAACATCTTTCGAATCATACAATGGATGCAGTGAGGCGCGTTGATGCACTTTGATAACGACAATCTCATTCGCTTCATTTAGTACCTATTTGAACCACTGAGTCCGAATGTTTTGTCATAGCAGCTTGTACGTAATGCTAAAATAGTTCAATGATTCAAAACGGAGACAACGTACCTGTTGGTTCCTCCAATTACCAACTTTACAAGCAAAACTTTTCATCCGAAAATCTCGGCTACTTATGAGTAGTCAGTCTTTGCCTGAAACAGTAGGACGTGTTTACAGTAATACATTCAAGGATGAAGGCGTATCATGTGTTTTGGGATCACTCTTTCGCCCACCACATCAAACTAGTGCATACACATATAAACATTGGTAGATTATTTAGTATAGTTTGAGTTAACGCTATGATATAACCGTATCTAATTGCTCCGTGTTTATCAAAATAACTTGGGTTTGACAAGATCCGAACGGTGCAACCTGAATTATATATGTTTGTATTACTTATTTTTTCAAAGCTACACATATGTGACGATTGGCAGTTTATTACGTAAGTTGGTAAGCTTTCGGTTGAATATTCCGTTACGGTTGATCCACTGGTTGTACAACTGAGTCTTGTACTCTATTGGTTTCAATCAACCTGTTCGGATACATTACATTAGCATTGGATCGCCATTTAGATTGTTCAGTTCTACCCCCAAGAGTTCATCCAATGTCAGGTCGTAGTCAGCAAGCTCGTTTATAAATTGCTGGTCATGGTAATAAGAACAAAGAGATATTGGGCGAACTTAATTTATCCATAATCTATCTTCAGGCTGTTACAATTATAAAACGTGACCATGGAGTTAGATCGAGACATCGATCGGACTTATTACAGAGAAATCAGGTTGCCACCAATTGGTGATGACTTGATTTGTCCATCACTTCATGCTAGTCCACTGAGTTAACCGTGTTTATTGGCATTTTTCTCAAGGTCAGACTGGGCGTGACGCTTGAACGAGCCGCTTTTGGTGATATGATATTGGGTCGATCAATCTGCTTTCAAAAGCCTCGACAAGACATAGTGAATTCGTCACGGAATTCATCGGTAGCGTTGACTTTGCTGATGACCTGATTGAGTTTACTTGTCAGCAATTCTGCAGCGCTGTCAATTTTGTACAGCTCTTTAATGAACACGGACCTTTTTCTTGCATCCTGCACTTCAGTCTTAAATGGCTTTCTGACCATGTTTGTAGTAGTAAATCTTCCTAGGTAGCCCTTGTTACGTAATGTGTTCTTTATGAATTTAAACTCAGTGTCTAACTTATCCTTTAAACAAGTTTTGTATGCCCTATTAGTCAAGCAATGCTCGAGGTTCCCTGACGGTTTTTAACGTGCAACACGGTGAGTGTTTGGGTACTGATCTTCTTTGATAACCCTTCGGTATACATTTTGTTGAGTAGTACCGTCTAACCGTCGGTGTAAAAAGAGCATCTAAAAAAGATATTTGATCTTCTGTCCCTTCCCTGATCATCTACTCCATAGACTATTAGGTGAGGATGAACCAATTGACAAGTAGTGAATCGGTTAACCAACCATTTTCTTATGTTGTATGTTGTTTTGAACTTGAAGGTGCCAAACTGAAAACCGCCACGTTTGCACTTTTATGGTGCATATCTATATCAGTACAGTTTCATCCATTGTTTTCTGTCAGCGTTGCAACAAATCGGATTTCTCACCCTTCTAAAGATCATATTTGCATTCTGGAATGAAACAACTGAACAATGACGTAACATGTGGATATGCTCTTCGAGATTCTACGAGGCATCGCTTTTCCGTTAGCAGATCATCAAAAACCCGAACTATTGTAAACGGATCAAAATAAGTGCACGTAGGCCTAACGCAACGGTTGTGTTATCTGTGGAGGAATTTTTATACGTGCAAACACATACCCGGATCTATTCGAGGTGGCCCACTTCTGATGGCACACTTCGGGTGAATATTAATAAATGAACCCAGTTTTGTCAATGTGTTGTACTTTGTGGTTTAGTAGATCGGTGTTCGATTTAAACACCTACGATTCATATCAGGGGAAATACACGGAATTCCTTTACTACGTATTAGACTGATGGCTTCTGTGAAAGCAGAGTGCGTTAACCACAGCCAAATTTGATCGGCATTGACGTCGGAGCATCTGGAATGAGGAAGGATGTTGAGCACTAAAACATCAGATAATGGAGAATCAGTTAGTAATTAAACATGATTCGATTCCGGGAACACGTACGCCAGGTGGACCTCCCGACGGGATCTCAGATGTACCTCTTTCGTTGTCATAAGATATTACACCAGCGTTGACTTAACTTGATTGCTCCCAAAAACATACCAACAATGGAGAGTGGTGGTCATTGTACTGACATATCCAGGAATATTACCTTGAACTTAGTAGGCATACAGTTACAACAGCCAGTTGAGCTAGGACCTTCGTTTTTAAACAATACTGTGGATATATGGTATATCATATGTTATGTTAATGTCATCCACATACTCTGAGTTTCGCGATCCAGCATTTATGATCACCCCTGTGTTCACTGTCGAACAGAATTTAGGAAAGGAAACTGAACTGTCTTGTTACACTCGAAATGAGTTGCTGAAGTTTGATGATAAACCCTTTTAAGCCCTTATCCGACTTGAAGTGCACTTGCATACCCAACTTGTTTTCGTCGATATGTCATTCACACTTTTTGACAAAACAGTGATAGGTGACTTTGAAGCCGTAGTCATCAGGCTAATCTAGTTACGGCCAGCACATACATTGTGTGGGAATCTCATAGAAATGAGAATTATTTTAGTCAAACTCAATCACTGGCAAAGGTTTCCTTGACCTAAATCTTCTGAGGGAATGTTCTCTGGTTCTCCGCCTTAAGTGGACTGTCATTAAAAATATCCGCAAGAATTACAACTCGACCTCATGTATTGTTGTGTTTCGGAAAGCTGATCTCACACGAGATACCTGTTTCATTCGGTGGCTAAATATCATCCGACCTAGGAATGCTAACGATACAGAAGGACACAGTCAATGGGAGCGATCGCCAGTTGAACTTCTGCTTAAACTGATCAATCTATCCTTCAGTTCTCTCGGTCTGTGAATGTGCTTGTTAGTAACCTCGCAAACTGTCCTGTGGTTTGAGAGATTCTTACTTAGATAACTCGTTCTGTCCCACTAGCACGTTTTGTCCATCAGACCTCATTGCCTTGTGCCAACCTCATTTACTGTCACTCAGGTAACACTGTAAACCAAATCGCATTAATTCCTACTGCACCAATCGAACCAGAAATGCGTACTAAATTGCCGTTGTCAAGTTCAAATATCCACAAGTGTTAAGTACATGGTTGGGTTCTGTCTAGTTGTTCACCTTGACAAACGTTAGTATTTTACTTACATGTCCTCAGTATAGCACACGTTCATTTACTTCACTGTATCGCGACCGCCCCTCTCAATCTGTGAAACACCCGCTCACCCCAATTTACCTTCTAAATCCAAACATGCCTCTGGCTCTATTGTGACCTCACCCGAACCTGTAAAATGTGGTCGGATAGGTCTAAATTTGAACTCAGTTGATCTCTACTCATCTCGTTTGTATCGCACGTGGTCATCACGCTATTGTTTTCACCTGGCTCATCGAATTGCACAGTTCGTGTCAGATCAGATCACTAAAACGCTCTATGCACCACAAAAGATGAATAATCAACAGTTGCGCAACGATGATTTCCGCAGACACAATACTTCATAACAGCCATTAGTTAGATTTTATGCATGTTTCTTTTGAAAAATTTTGTATGTAGTAAAAAACATGCCACGCAAGGAATAACATAA
>JTDE01001764.1:83860-118095 GCA_014338405.1 Paragonimus skrjabini miyazakii | reverse complement strand
ATATATATATATATATATATATATATATATATATATGGTTAAAGCGATACCTAATTAAGTATCTGGATATGCCTTTTTAAAAATCGAGCTGAAAAGGATGAGGGAAGCTGGAAAAAAAATGCGACAGGGACTTATTTACTTAAAAACAACGAAATACTAAATTTAGTGAGATTAGAACGAGGAATAGCTCTGCCTTTAGGCTAATGCTTCGTGGACATAGAAGCGAGTTTGAATTCTTTTCGATGTTGTATAACATGTACTTTCGTTTGTGGGTAGTAAAGTGCATACATTTTGTTAGGGCGCCCCACCATGTGACCGGCCCAAGGGCGCCTCCGTCGTGAGAGCGAAGGAAAAAAATCACTCGACTCAGTCCGAACTAGCAGAACTGTTCAAAATCGGTTGAGACTTTTTTATACCGCTATACACATGTGTGGTCCTAACTGTTTCTCATGATGGGGTGGGGATGTGTGTTCATGACGTGCCCTATAAATAACTTGTACTTGTCGTCCTACCCCGCACACGTTTTGTAGCGGAACAAAGCTTCCTATTTTGAGCGCGTTTTTTGGCTTGCTTTGGGAGTGATTACGGGAACAGTCGCGGTACTATTCGGGACCGAGATTTTCGTGTGAATTATTACCAGGACGAGAATCCGATTTTATCGAGCGTACCACTATACCGAGATCGAACCAGCGTACCGTTTAACAGGGTTTACAACACATTTGGGGACCAAAAGGGAAGCTGTCAACGCCAGGAAGATAAGGAACCATGTGTATGCACTGTGTGGGGCATGCCATTAAGACGAGTGAAGATACATCGCTGCTAAGCGGGTGTGGATACAGGTCAGTTATGCAAATGAGTGTACGCTTTCGTTGTTCTGTGTTTTCACATAGCATGTAATGGATTTCGGGCAATAAACAACCTCCCACATTGAGCGTCTTTTGCGGTCACGACAATTCGGAGTCCACGGAAAAAATACACGAGTATAACACAACCAACTATAACCATTAGTGGATGACGTATGAATTTATAAAATGGAGAATACGATTCTAGAGTGTTGCAGACGGCTTCCGAATTCGGGATACTTGAAAAAAACTCAATTGTGTCTTGTATTTGAGGACAGTCAGCAGAACACTGCTGGTAGTGCGTTCACTTAGAAGAGAGAAAACAAACTATGAACACATTTAAGTGTATTGAACGATCAGGAGCATGCGTTAGACCAGCCAGCCACCGCACAGCTAGAGAGTAGAACATCTCCGAATATTGAGCCCCATTGAGGACATCACCTGCTCGTTTTGGCAGAAGCATGTCCTTGTTGAAAGTGGTGTGGCTGACAAAAGATGAAAAAGAAATTGGAGGAAAGAACTGCACTTTTCAAGACGACCCGAATGGGGAGAATGCTTTACCTTTATGCCTACAAACTGAGAACGACTTGAAACGTAGACACCTGACAATAGTATTAAAAAAAAGGTTGAATGCCATACGTCTTCAAAAGAAGAAACAGTACATCCCTAGTGATGCTGCTGAAATCACTACTGTATTCCAAGAAACAGAAACCCACTGCCGTGTATCTGTTATCCGGAAATGAAAAAAAAAATAGGTGGACAAGATAGGACAGTGTGTTAACAGTGACCCGAGATTGATTATATTAAAACTGGGTTGGATCCCTGTAGCTAATCAAGAAGAATCCTCCCAAACACTCATTCATGCCACCATTGTACATGCAATCGATCTAAAGTTGAACGTGCCATTCTTTTATATTGACGAATTGCTAGGGGTTTTGTAACTAACAGCAATTTTCCTCTGTATAAAGCGCTCTGTGTTTATCCGCAAAAGGCTCGACTGAAATTTCAGCATGCTCACTGAAAGTAACCAGTGACAATTTAGCCGGCTCTCCTGTTTGGTCCTCTTTAAGGTACATCATTTATTTAAATACAAGTATGCGCTCAGTAGGAAAGCAGTTGTCAGGTAAGAAAAACAGTCCACGTAGAGAAGATGAAGGAACTTTCAGTTACCCTCCGTCATCACAGCTCAACTGTTTAACGCCACAAGGTTTTTTTATTGTACGGCTGACGTCATCTAACTACTTCGTTATCTTTGCAAACTTTGCGGCAGTTGTTGTTACCGAAACACATCCAAATGTGTACCGCTGTATGACGACTTAATTCAATTTTAATTACCTTTGTGAATGACTTAATTACTGCAAATAAACAAAAGGATTGAACAGAAATGGGATAAGTGTTCGTGCTCGGCACAGTGATATTCTACCAATCCAGATATGCATGTTTACTGGATACCCTACCTAAGGAGCTGGAAGTGATGAAAAATATAGACGGCGAATAGGTATTCTGTTAAATTTAGTTCTCAAATCGGGAAACGCGGAGGTTCCGGCTGTAAATCAAAACAAGTCAGCATTTTCGCAAACCATTGAAGTGACTATTATATTTTGACTGCACTTGGATGATGCAAAATTCACTTAGTTCAACGGCTTAGTGAAATCTTTTCACATCATTCTCTGTCCAGTGGACTTTTCTCTACATAACCAGTTCTTATTGGTTTTCTGCTTCGTCTGAATTATACTTATAAATGCCGTCAAACTTCTGTTCCAACATCTGAACAAGTGAAATCAAGGTTGAAAACACGCATGTCCTAGTGTCCATAAATAATTCGCAGTGTACCACTCATGCTTCTACTCATATGCTGCACATGATGCGAACCAGGAAGTCTAAGGCTGGAAGGTATGTAAGTGCCCAATTTGATGGTCCAGTCGGTCCAGTCTGCTCGGTTAAGTGAAGTAGCAAATTGTAGTCATCCGCGAGTGTGATCCCTATTGAGTGAGGTCAGTGAACGAGTTCCAACGCTTCACAAAAGTTCCATCATCTTAGTCCTTCAAATTTAAATTGGATGCTGACGGATGGGTGGAACTATAAACTATCCAGCACTGGACACTTTTAATAACCCACAAGAATATTATTATTTTGGCTACGATCACCTTGACTGTCCAACAGGGATAGGGATTATGTCAACCGCGGTAAAATGAAACCATTGCATTATGGAACTCCAGCGAAAGAAACCCTGCAGGTAAGACAATCAGCTACAATCTACCGTCGCCACTAGTCAACAACACTATCATTACTCAAATGAGTCAAGGTCATCTACTAACGAACTAAATCATCCCTATGCAATAGCATCGTTTCTTCAATAACACTCGTTCCGTATGTGTAAGTCTGACATAGAAAAGCCAGTTAACCCTCCGAACAGTGACATAATACCACACCCAACAGAAACTGATGATTGCAACGATGCAGAATGATCTATAATATATCCGGGAGAAATTGGGTGGTGAAAACGCAAAAGTCGACATCATAAACGTTGTAGCAGAATATCTACAACACGTTCCACAGTTAGTGTGTGTGTGCATGATCTGTGCCGCAGCTATTTGGGAAAATTTTATGAGTCCCTCTTCACCGGTAGCTCAGCCACCTCGATGTTTAGAGAGCCTTATCATACCTCCAGTAAGTAATCGTTGAAGCAGGTGAGTATGGAATGACTTCAGGAAGGTTAGGAATATTACGCGTAATCAAATAATACCGGACTCAGTTTGCGTGTGTAAAAATTGCAAAAACATACCCTTTACATTGCAACTCACAATCTGATAAGCGTTTCTGGCACTTTTGCATTAGACTACACCCCAAAAGAGACATGTACGTTAGCTTTTGTCCAGTTTAATGTTCACCTCTCTAATGGCGCCAGCTCACATAAAACTGCCATTTAACCTTTATCGACGGATGCTGCTATCACCGACGTGCAAATGGAACTAGAATATATAAGAATTAGAAGGCATGACGTTAGTTAAAGAAGTAATCCAAGTTTGAGAATAGATGTTTGCATAGTTCCTGTGTATGAGATAAAGAAAGCAGATGTAGTAAACTTTTGACTGAGAAACCGAGTTGAACATTTAGGATAGTGGAAAAGAAAATCACCGTGGCCGAGAGTCTTCAGGATCCAAATGTTGTTAGTGTTGGACTGTTCTCCGAGCTGACTATTTAACCCACAAAATTTTCCAGTGAAATAACAAAGTTAAGTAGCGTGATGACAAAACTCTTGCTAGCTAAACATTCATAACAGATAAACTAACAAACAGGAGGATATTATTTACCGGACTACCGGGGGCATTGATTTTCACAAACACAAAGGATGCAACTGAGTTAACTCGCATGCATTCGGCGGAATCACAGTCCGTCTGTTGATGATTTGCTGTAATTTCGTAGATGATTCGCAAGCCCCACTCGGTTAGCTCATTTGCTACCGAACCCATCATGACTGATGTAGTGGGAAAAAATGAATGAACTACGATAAGGCTCGATACAAAACTAGAAGTGAAGTCAAAGTCTGGATTCGTCGACGATGAACAGCGTTCATGAAAAGTTGAATACTATTAGGGGGTATTCTAAAAGTCTCAAGCGTAGCTGATGATGCGAAGCACTGGAGCCGAAAGTTAATTCAACAATGGCATGTTTTAATTGGCTGCTAATCATCAGCGTTAAAGGAAGAACTGACAGGTGTGCGTGGCGGAGTTTATTCAACAGTGTTTTGTTTACTTTTTATCAAGTCAACCAAAAATGTACAATGCGGTCTGATACAGCAATTACACGAAATTAGCAGAATGAATTATAAAACAACGAAAACATCATATTCACAGCCTCTAAAGTTACTTTGTTTACCACACCGTTTATCTTACCGATAAAGAGTTGTCAGTTTGGAAACTTTTGAATACTCATTCGAATCTCACCCCTCCAGTTCTACGGTTCACGGCTGCGTCCTTCCATGGTCGGAGTTCAAGAGTGCGACATCACAAAGTATCCAACAGAAAAAATCCATTTATATATGATAAATTTACAGCTTTGTTGATAGTCGTAGCAACAAAGGAAACAAGTCAATTAAAAACTGTATGAAGTAATTAACAAACATGTTACAGTTATTAGCACGTACTGAAACTCTGTGTCTTGCTTCCGAAATTCATACCAATTTGTTGGGATGAGAACCATACTGACGTAGTCCGATAGATTACGCTGAACACACGTAAATGTACTCTTGCTGTCACAGTATCCAGCAACAGAGTTAGTAGGAACGTCAGTTTCAGTCACTCGTCTTCATAGTAAAAATTTGTTTTTTGTGGTTGGTTTAGTACGCTGTTACATAACGTATCCCCTTTAGTCGCTCTACTGGTTAGTCGACAGTTGATCTGATCAATTTTCCCACCCATCGTGCGTTTTTCTCTTCGAAATAAATGGTAGGAATATACAACAGTGATTTTTCAAGCCGAAAGACATTTGTTGGTCCACATACTTCTCGACGGGACCGACTGAACTTTGCAGACAAGACAACACGTGCCCTAACACATGTGCGCATAGGAATGCGTGTGATGTTTGCGTGAAAACGCGGTCGTTCGTGCACCACGTGTGTGAAACATGCGGGTTTCAAGGTCACCGAGAAATAAGGCGAGCCTTGACTTCAAACCCGATCAACATCAGATAGCACAGTGTGCTTCTCGTCACCTGACAACCTGGTACGGCTAATCGGGAAGAATTTGTAAAATCCAAAGGGACGGTAATTGTTCGATAAATTTTAACTATTTCTCGGTTTAAAATAACACATCTAACAAAATGTGGCGAGGTAAATTTACTCGGTACAATTTGCGATTAAACTTCAGTCTGTCAGAGAAATAACATGGTATGTTGGCTCAGAGGCTTTAAGTTATGATCATCATCGTATAATCACCACTTTGGTGTGAGATTTTCGATGTATTGTCGCTAACTGTTATTGCTCATGTCATGAAGTTGGCCATTTCCTGTTGGACTTAAAATTTCGGAGCACACTGGCCTGAACATCTGGATCTCAAGGCTAATGAGAAGCTTCGGTGACTTGACAAGTATAATGAACTGTCTGATGTCTCATTTCACCTTCCGAATTGTAGTTATCTGAAGATAGTATAGAGCAATATGAGTCATGCTGTATCTGTGACGCCTATCCGATGCGTGCCGGAATGAGGTAGTGCATTTTTGATATAATCTGGCTCAACCATATCCTCTTGGTTTCCTCTAAGTGCGTAACATCTGTTAACTGTTTACGTAAGTTTGTCGTCGTCGTTTTGATATAGTGGTGATTAAAGCAGATAAGAAAGCCCGTGACGGTTTATTTTTGGGTGTGTTTATTGCCAATAATCTGAACAGTAATCTAAGTAGGAGTGAATTTAGCCGAAGAAGTTGATCAAAAATCGGTTGTCGCAGGACGTACACGAGATAGTCGAAATAAAATTCCTCAGTTACGTAAACCGCGGAACTGGATTCTGAGCACTATATTGGGGAAGTTGGCTACTTAGTGAAAAACGTTGGACATGGCCACCTGAATGTAGTAAACGGATGTAACACTTCACACAGAGTGCTTGAAGTCATTTATTACTCCACTGGCTTAAAATAATTGTCTCAATTACAACAATCTATTAAGTCATCGCCATCACAGACAGCAATACATCAGTGGTTCACGCCTATGCTTGATTGCCACAAAACCACGAAGAAAAAGAAAAACCTATATAGGGGGAGAGAAGAAGAAAAGGGGGAATGGGAGAGGACTTAACAACTAAAAATAGCTACGTCTATATTCAAAAAAAAACACCAAGGCATCCACACTTTGCAAAAAACAACCTGTTAGGGCGCCCACCCTGTTACTGTCCCAAGGTGCCCCCGTCTTGAGAAAGAAAAAAACTATTGACTCATTCTTACTTAGCGGAACTGTTCAAATCGGTTGAGACTTTTTATACCGCTATGCACATTTGCAATCCTAACTCTTTCTCATGATGTGTTGGGAATATGTGGTCATGACGTGCCCTATAAATACTTTGTGATTGCCGCCCTGGCGGCACCCGTTTGATGGCGGAACGAAACTCTTTATTTTGAACGCGTCTCTAGGCTTGTCTTGGGAGCGAATACGGGAACAGTCGCGGTACTATTCGGGACCGAGATTTCCGTGTGAGTTATTATCGGGACGATAATCCGATTTTATCGAGCGCACCACTACACCGAGATCGAACCAGCGTATCGTTTTAGGAGGGTTTAAAACACAACGGGGCTGCAAGTGAAAGTCAGGCGTCCTCAGCAAGACAGCTTCTTTACGGCTTTCATTGCCCCGCGTCGTAAAGTACATTCACCTCACGGACAACTCGGTCAAACAACAACAACACTCACGCCGCTGAGCTCGGTTAGCCGCCATCTCACCTAACGACTCAAGCCACCGACTCTGTGAGTCGCGAGGGCTCCAGCCTGGGAGACGAACCCGTTCTACAGTGACCAACCTCTTGGTGAACGATTACATTTGTCTACATCAGGTCACCACCTGTCCACCCTGCACCTTGCGCCAATCCGCCGCAGCGTTGGCAGAGTGCTAGGTGTGGCAGACGACTAGCTGGCATCCTTAGTACATGGCCTAACCACCTAAGTCTGGGCAAGTGTAAGGACTGAACGAAAGAACTCGTTTGACAATCAGTGCTGAACACCCTGTAGCAGCACACAGTTCTGTGGTCAAGGTCATAAGCCTGGGCCGACTTACTGTGGCATTTGACCTGAATGTTATGTCCACACATCCACCGCTGAGCGACCCTTACGTGTATGCACCCGCAGTGACTGCGAACGACTCGAAGTTTGTCAACACCACGGGAGTCAATGTCACGTGCACACACGCAAAAGCAAATATACACAGAGCACACAACAAACCCTCATCTCGGACTTTAGCCTATGACACGTGATTCAACCCAGTGTCCTCACCGGAGCTGACAGGACAACGAGACCGTACACAAATGTGAACACAACTGATCTGGGTCTCTCGCGCGCCGGTGAACAAACCACAGCTACAGTGTTCCATTGACTACACAGTGTTTCCATCCTGTAGATCCTTACGTTGACATCTATAAGATTCCATCCAACACTCCACTCACACATCCACGGATTATATCTCTGTATTTTGTTCGAGCCCTTGATGTCAATGCACCTGTTATATTTGTCTGTTATTTGCATTACACTTTGGTTACACATCTTTCTGATATTAGTTAGATGTTTGGTTTTACCGACACTATTTACAATGTATTGTAATTAGATAGCCAGCATCTGAAACGTGCTCCCTAACCTCCTCGTTGCTCACTTGTTGGTGTCATCCGATACGAGCGATTGAACGCAGATATCGGTGGTCAAACACCTGAAGACGGTTCACGTCTTTTGCCCTGATGGGCCATGTTTCGCTCTTGTATAGTAGTACAGTCCTTACTGTTGTCTGATATACGCGACCCTTAAGCTTCAGAGAGACACCTCTCTGTCACCATAAGTGCCTCAGATTAGTAAACACCGCTATAGCCTCTATCTCATTCCCTACACCTCCTCCGCCGTCGCCGCTGATGCAGCTTCCCAGGTACAATATCCGGTCAACAACCTCCGTGACTTCATTATCTAACATTAAATCTACGTAATCACAGAAATCTCGCAAAGCACTTTGCATTTTGAGGCTGCAAAACGCATTCCGAAGTATTTAGCAGAACGTGAGATTGTGTTTAGTGCTGTTTGTGCCGCTTGAAAGTTGTCATATAGCAACACTTTGTCGTCAGCATAATAAAGACTAGTCAGCCTTCAACCAGGTAGGAGGTCCACACCGGTATCTTGTGACAGCCGGAGACATTCCTCCATTATTTCGTCGATGACGAAATTAAACAAAAATGGTGAAAGGGGACAGCTTACCGTTAACCCTAACCTGAGGTGAAGTATGGGAATAAAACGCCGACAGTATGTTCACATACTTAGTCGGTACATCTCTGCGTTTAAGCGACCCTAAAAGTGTAGATCGATCCACCGAATCGAACGCACCTTTATAGTAAAGGAATACGGCGATTGTTGGTCAGCGGAACACATGACGCTGCTCCAGAATTTGACGAAGGATAAACATGTGATTTACACAACCCCGGACAGGGCGAAACCCTGCCTGTTCTTCTCTAATTTTTACCTCACGAACTGCACTGAGTCGACGAAGTATAATGGATCCCAGAACCCTTGAAATGACTGGAGTCAAACTAATCCCCCTATGGATTCCGCAAGAGCCCCTGATAATTTCCTTGAATATGGGAACTATTATCGAGTGACCCCAGCACGCAGGGATGGTTTCCGTCGTCCACACAAGTTGAAACAATTGAGTCAAAGCCTCTACTAATGCCTCTCCACCTTCTTTGAAAAGTATCAGCACGAGATCATCCGAACCAACAGCCCTATTACGATTGAGAGCCGAGATGCAATTGCGATCCTCAGTCTCAGTGGGGGGTTACAAATCTACTGACCAGGGTATTACATCCCAAGTTTGTGGTGGCAACACAGGAGAAGCAGGAGGCCAGCCAAATTGACTCTCAGTGTTCTGCCCAACGCTCTAACCTTCTGGACTTGTTATAGATGAGTGTCTCGCTGATAGCTTCAATGACAGACGATCGCCTGGGTCCAGTTGCACGGATCAGCTTGTAACGGTTCACTACCCTGCGCTGAACCCGATGGCTCGATCCCAACTATCCATTCGTCTCACCTCCGGTCAGCAGACCACATGCTAACTATCTCACTCACTCAAGTAGCCCTGGCCTATTCTAAAGGTCACAGACACATCACGCGCTCCACAGGCTAGCGCGTGATTCAGCAGGCCCTGTCCACTCTGCACGCACAGACTCCGCTAAGCGTATTTCACCTTCACTCGCCCGACAGACGGTTATCCCTTCTCCACTCAACACTGCGAGAGGCAAGGCTGCATGCACACACACACGCGCGTTAACTTACAGGCATTTGACGCACGCACATGAAGGCGACTGAACTCGCAAGAACACAACTTCTGACGCCGCGTCTCGGACGTTGAACAAGTGAACAACGCGCAAAGCCAACGGACACGAGGGCGTGAGCTACACCACAACTGTACAGCTCCACATCGTATCCACGTGATCCTGTCCCTACAAGACTGCCAACACACAACATATAACTGGATATCACTATCCACACTGTTATCAACTTTCTTTTTTGTACTGTACGTGAATCTCCTGTCTTGTCTATGTTCTAATCATTTTCCTGTTTATGACTATTTGTGTTATACACCTTACTACTCAACCGTGTACCTTTCTTTTGTTATATGTAGTTAGTGTTAGGCAGCAGTTATTTATCTGTAGCCCCCACCACTGCCCTACGTAGCAAGCTTAGAAGTTTGCCAGTATTCCCTGAGGCAAAGGCGGTTTCCATTTCCTTAACATTTTCTACTATCCAAGCCTCACGATCAGCCTTTAGTCTATGTTTCAGTTTCCTACGGATATCTCTTCTGGAATTATTCTGTGAACTGCCAGGTGTAACCTTTTGTCTGGCTTCTAACAACCCCATGGATTTCTCTGAATTTCAATGTTTGTCAAACTTATGTACCCCTCTGCCGCATACTACAGTACTTGCTTTCTGAATAGCCTGTGAGATTTGTGTCCAGCAGCTAGTAGGATCTTCGGAGTGAGTACCACTAAGGTAGCTTTCTAAGCTGGTTTGGTACTTATACTTTACCGATGGTAAAGCCAATTTCTCAACAGCCAGTCGTTGCTGTCGGTGGGGTCGTTGTCCAGCAAAAGTGAGAACAAAACGACAGCATACCAATTCATGATCTGAGTCCAAGTACGTGCTTCAATAAGAACGACAGTCTTGAATGGAACCACGCCACCTGTAACTAACAGCTATGTGGTCTATCTGAAACCATGCCCGATTCAGAGCAGGCGGGCGCCAAGTATAGCAATAACGTGCACGATACCTCAAACTAATGCTGGCTATAAATAGCTTATGCTCAGCGCATAGCTGCATCAATCACCCACCATTATCTGACCGATGTGATATTGTCCCAAATCTACCACCTGAATGAGATTCGGCCTCACCAAGGCGGCCGACCCGAGCATTCATATCTTCGGCCAAAACGACTGTATCAAAGCCACGTGTCGACCGAAGGAGAGCTGCCAGATCCGAGTATAACGCGTCTTTGACGCCGACGTTACTACAGTCAGTAAGAGCGTAAGCAGACACAACGAATAAATTTATGAAAGTCTTGCGTCTAGAACTGGCCTTAACGGAACCTGCCAAACGGACGGCACAAAGTCTACTGTTAAAAGGAATCCAATCTATCAATGAGGCTGCGGCCATCGTGTTAAGTATTATACCAACTCCAGCCTGACCTGTAACAGCGGATGTGCAATCACCCAAGGTCTATAACCACTATCGGGTAGGCAATGCGGTGCTGTTAGTTCCATACGCTGACTACAGTCCTGGATTACAATTTCTGAGATACAGCAGACATCGACATGCAACGAGTCTAACATTCGTGCAAGAGTGGCCCGTTGACCTATCTGTTTTAGAGTGCGAACGTTGAAGGCACCCATATTAATTCGCATTCAAGGTCTAAGCATGGGGCGAGGGATGCATGAAGCGGAATGACAAGAGACGGAACTTACCGGCTCAGTGTTACCACGGTTAGCGACATCTGTTGTGGGATCTGTGGAGTAACTATCAGAAATGGAGGTTGGGAGGGGCCTGAGAACGAAATTTGATAGGACAGTGGGGGGAGGGAGGTCAGCGGTAGCAGACAGGGTGATCCGGTTTATACTGCGAGGCGGCCGATGCAGTATGGAATTACTCGTGTTGTGATTATTCATGGTTGTGTGTGGTCTGAGATACTGCCAGGGCACCCAGACCTAGACAGGAGAATGATTAGGGTTCTCAACCAAAGACTTTGGCTCAAAAGTCTATACCGCAAGGCAGCGGGTGGGTGGCAGTGCATCAGAACCGGTATATTTTTCAGAAAAAGATGTCAACCTTCTTTCAACCCCCAACCTTGAGGACCAGGAAACTGGTTTATCAGACCTATACCTATTGGCCTGCTTGGCATGAGTGGCTCTGTCGGTGTGGTGGCCATGCCGTCCATTTCAACCCAATAGATAATCGAGATGCGCAAGCCATCACACCGCGTCAAGGTCCAGTCTCGTTGTGACAGTAAACATGTAGCCTACTGCCCGTATCTGAATATGAGCGTTCCATCTATTGAAAAAGACATATCAAGAGTCACAAGACTGAGGATGAATTTCTATCCAGACAGGCTGGTAGCATTATGTCAGTTCTCAGTGCACTACATACATTCGAGGAAAACTTAGCCCTAACGTGCGAAAGGTTTCTCACAACCAGTTACAAACCAACAGGTTTCCATTACTGACCGTGAATGAGTGATTATGTGATCGGTTTGATGAATCTGAGTGTTAAATACTCAGGGTTCTATGTTTGCGGAACTTCATCTTAGCTGGGAACCGTAACATATCAACTTACTCTCTGGTCACGGCTAATTCAGTTATGATGCCCCGATATCTCCCTGACTGTCACACTGTCCTGGTCACGGCACCAGTTGTTGTGACCGCAAAAGACGCTTGGCCTGAGAATTCGTCTATTACACAAATGCCCGTATAGGTCATGTCAAAATTCAAACCACAAGCGCGTATACTCATTTGCAAGTTAGATATGCATTCACATCCATCATTGTCATTCGTCTTGATGGAACTTCTGCCGAGCGCGTACACACTATTTCGATAGTCTTCCTGACACTCGCAGCTTGCCCATCTGTTCCTGAACGTTGCTTGTGGGTAACATACTGCTTGTGAGCAGTATACTACTCACAACGAAACTGCCTGTCATACAACAACACATACGGTCTTACACATGGTGGTCATATTGGTCACCTCTCTACTTCACTATTAAAGATCGTCAGAAGCGTATACTTGTCTATCAACTCGACGGCTTGGTTACTGGTTGTTTCCAGGTTGCAGTTGTTGGGTGCATTAGTATATTGTCCCAATGTGTTTACGTGTTCCATGTCGGTGTGTTGCATGCCGGTATGTGTTTTTCACTTTCAGTCTTCCTACATCACATTTGAGAATGGTTTGCTTTCATTTATGAGTCTCCCAATAAATTCCACTCTAGGGTCGTCATCGTGGCAAAAGTACATAAGAATGTGGTCCTTTAGACTATGAAAATTCATGGACACATGATTTTGTACTTGCAGTGATTACGTCTACTGATAAATAGTACGTCACGTTTGCTAATATAGAAGACAACCAATTATAAAAAATCTAAGCTTCGAATTGACTCGAACTAACGAAGGTAACAATAAGTCCCTAGACGATAAGCGCTGAACCAGCCAATATAAGATGTTGCTTCGCAACTCAGCATGTAAAGTGCTTGCAGTGTAAACACATACTGTTCTTTCCACTAGTTCCATCCCAGACCAGACCTAAACTTGTCACCAACTGTTTCCTTTCGAACTATGTCTGTGATCAATTGTTGATTGAGGCTTTAAACAATCGTAAGCATTAGCGTATTGACTTAATGATCAGGAGGTGTTCTGTACCGTCATTAGGATTCATGATAGAAACATTACGAACCAATTTCAGAGAATCTTTAAAGTTCACCGAAGCACCTCCCTAAAAATATGTTCACTTTCAAAACTTTGAAAAATATACTTATAAGGGTGACTTTGAACCTTATTTGCCTTCACCATGATAGATAGAATGTGTATATGGGTTGTTTCCTTTGATCAGTAAAATACATAAATATTGATCAAATCTTCAGTTAAACTGTTTTCTTAATGCGATAAGGCAATAACCTATATTACAAAAAATCAGCTATTCTATTATCAGTAATAGACGGGTTTGATCTCATCATATCATCCTACGTCTATCTGGTGAACTGAAACAGAACGCTAAATAACTAACAATATTTTCTGACCCGATTGTTTCGTTGTTAATCCGACTAGCAATTTGCTTCAGCAACAAAACCGTTTGAATGAATCATCAGATTACCATGAATAGTTCAGATACACATTACTGAAGTCCGCCGAGGACAATACTTCAATCGAATTGGTCATGTTTTTCAGAAGGCTCAGATCGATAAAGTCCGTGCATATAAACTTGCGGAGGGAGAAGTAGGGAGTTGATAAACTCACGCGGAAATTCTAAGGTTTCCATAAAACAATTTGTCTGAATTGTTCTTAGTACAAGTCCAGAATATAATGCAGTCAACCAAAATGAGGAAAACAAAGAAGTAATTGGGGAGGGGGATTGGATTCAGTTAGCTTGAATCTGCAGCTATGGTTTTTCATAAATGGTCCGTAACCAAATGAAAAGGACAGGACCAAGTGTATTCTATGGGTAGTGTTGTGGACGGTTACTAAGCAACAAGCTAGTTAAAAATAAGGCAACTTCTAGCTATTACCATTGTTGAAAAGTACACTATACAGACGCGCTATAGTATCAACATGTAGTTACTTCCCACGTTAACTGCGAATTACGAAAACGATGTATCTCATTAATCATCCCTGCGTTTATCTATGCAAGTAATTCACGTTGTGACATAATTGTAGGTCCTTACGGTTTCTAATTTACTATCTGTTTATTTTAATCTAAGTGCGTTCATTCCCGGATCGACTACACCGGCAGTTGATGTGTCTCAAGTCATTACAACCAAAGCGGGGAATCTTTGATGTTTGAAAACTATGGAAGCATCTCGGAAAATGACTGCAACAGATTTATGGAAGCACCGTGAGTGATATACCTTTGGAAGCAGCTAGCTGGGAATGATTTTCCTAGTTCTTCTGAAACGCTTCGTACGGTGTTTCACGTATTGTTGACGTGAGAATCGCACATAACTATGTTCAGAGTGCACCCTTCTTGTCTGAAGACCACCGTAAACAGCCGTCCGGTCGTATATCTCGTCACGTTTTCAGGCAAGCAACCCTTGTCCTGTCGATCAAGTGTATTTCACGAGAAAACCATATCCTGCTGCTACATTTGACGTAATAAATGATAATGAAAACCTTGGAAATGTATTGTTATTTTTGTTTGTTATCCACGCCTGTGGCTGTGACTACACCATCAAACCATCGAATTTTTCCCGTAAGTACATCACCCCTTTTCCAAAGTCATGTTAACACATGCGTCAGAACTATGCATTTTGAATTTATGGTGGCCATTATGCATCATAAACCTCCACTGGGGTGTTCACGAGGCGCGAGTCCTTGTCCACTTTAAACTATGCTACATGTGGCCAGTAGTAAGGATTTTGATGATGATGAGTTGAACATATCCAATATTTGATCGCGGCTTTCGCATTCCAGACCAGTGTGTTACAATTCGCATATAATATAAAATAGCGCATACTGACTTCTTGAGCGGATTCATCAACGTCCCGATAGATCTAATTATTGCTTGGTGGTTAAACAAAGGATTTCAGAAAAGCTTCGGCTTCGGTTTTTGCATAGCATTTTCAACGACAAGAGTACCACACGGAATTCGTTAATCAAGGAAAAGAACTAACTGCTATTATTAACGCACCTCACGGACAGTTGCCGTCAGAAATCTTGGACCTATCTGGTTTTTGCACAACCACAACGCATTACTAAAACAAGGTGTGCACTATGGAGATTGCGATGCATTTTCAGTACACTAGGAAATGCATACTCGTTCTCATGATAAGTCAACTGACGGATGACATCATTCAATGGGTTCGGTTGTCACTCTGGAGTCTTCCCATGAAATAAGTTTAACTGATCTACACAGACTTCCAAGGTCGATTAATATTGGCAGACTAAAATTATCAAACTTGTGTGATTTTCGATGTTTTTTTAATCTAGTATCCGTAGTTAACTGGCATTTTTTAATATAATCCGGGTGAGAATAGCTAATTCAAGTTTTGAATATGCTCATTTTACTGGTGCCCCCCTCACCTCTAACCAAATATCCCAGCGTGTCGTTCGTATCTCAGGAAGGTCGTTGCTCTCATAAGTTGGACACAACTCCCGACTGATTGCAGTTGTCGCGTACCTGTAAACCTTTAAGCCTCTTTCGAAACGCGTCGTTGTACTCGACTTTCGCACTTGTTAGAGTCCGTCACTAGTGAACATCTTTGCCACAGCCGGGATAGGAAATCCGTTCACGCTTTCGTAAGACACTCGCACCATTAACTTCACATTAGACGTGACTAAATCACCGTATTACAACGCTTAGCGACATTTGCGTGTAAATAAAACTTTCACCAGGCAACCATAACGGATTGCGTTGTTTAGTCCTCCATTCTGTTCGCGTAGTCCTGCGTAATTTGGGACAGTTTTAAGTTCACTACTGATATATCGGTGCAGACCTAATAGAAACAGATAGTATCTTTCGCTATTCTAATCACCCGCTTTGAAATGTGCGTTTGCTCAGAGGAAACAGACCATCCTAAAGTAACAGGCCAAAGCTACAGCATCAACCAAACCCTTTTACTCACACGGAACATCCTGTTAGCATAACAGCGTGTATAACCTACAACATGCCATCACAGTGCTTTCAGCTTTCAGGCGTGGACTTGGGTTACACATTTAGAACACCATACAGAATCCCCACACAGCCTGACCATCCGAACTACTGCAGTAGAACGACGATACTCTCTTCCTTTCACTGATACCTCCATTCAGCTATTGTTTACGCTGAAGTACATCCGTAATGTGCCCCATGGATTGTGCAAGAGTTCTCTTCTGTTCATTTTAATCTTTTACTGTCATCAATCTTCCAAAATTTAAATCACCTGCCAATGTTTTCCGTTCACAACCGTCTAATAAGTACTTAGCTCTATATAAGTACTTCCAACTTTCTCTAAGTTGTTAGCTTATTTTGATTCTTTTAACCACGAACCTGCTGCATCGTTGGCAGAGGCTTGTCTAGAGTATTACACCAACCAAACAGGTAACCCACAAAATTCGAAAAATGTGATGTACCAGCCGTAAAGGGATTGTATTGAACCAACTTATCGATGGTAGGTCAACCAGTAACTTGCGGAAGGCTGCAGTCAGGCGACATCAATAACTCAGACAAACTGATATGCCAGCAAAGTGACCAATCAGGCGCAACATCGGACTTATAAAGAACACCTATGTAGGATAATTTGTTTGAGGGTAGCACGCGTTAAAATAAACAAACGATAACCAGATCCGACCTAATAACTAGAAAAGTCGGGAGATTTCGGAACTAACTGAATTTCTTCAGTTTCCCAATGCTTCCGGTCTGTAAGATAAATAATGAAACCCCAATAAGATTAGTTTGCTAATTATCATAGGCGCTGTTCTTTTGATTTCATTTCGAGAAGCAACACGTTTTTAGCACCAATCACTCATCAATTACCGTTAACCTATATCCGATTAAAAAGTTGTTACCTCAACTTCTGGCATCGTAGAACGTGGAAGCTATCTTGAATCTAAGTGAAATTCACAGTGCTGAAGAAGAAACGGACCACTTTGTTCATCTTTAGTGTTCCTAGTCCAGTTTACATTGACTTAGTTAAGTTTTGTTTACATGCCGCTAGCTGAACTTTGGCATCAGCTATACCGAAGTATCTATGTTCCAAATTAGTAATGAATGTATGGTGAACCGCGAAATACAATAGTGGCAAACGGATATAACTGACTACTCGGCTGCTCTACGTTATCACCGGGTGTGTCTACACGTACCTCCGCATTGCCTGGTTGGAGTAAAACTGGTATTTGCTTCTTGAAATATGGGATTCATGTAATTCTTGTAGAAAGTGTCCTACTCACCCTTCTGCCATAGAGTAGGTTTTGCAGGCACTGAGGTAAGATGACTGAATTCGGTGTCTGGTTCCTCAACCTAAATCATCGGTCGTTGTTCCCTCACATCGCGAATGGAAAAACACTGATTTCATGTCATCCGAATGAATGTAGAGAGGTAAGTAAATAAATGGACGATCATATGCTCCAACGGATCCCCACTGAGTGCGCCGGGTACCATTGATAACTCGAACTTATTCATGCAAACTTAGTACGTCCTGGTCATGGGCCTCCAGCACATCAAGCACAGCAGATAGGGTTATTCGGTTAATGTAAATTATACATAATATATACCCAAACTGACCTACCTAGACATAACTCACTAGCGTCTCTTCGTTGACAGTCCGCTACGACCGCACTGATTACCTACAAATCCGGGATGACCGGAGCGTCATCGGCCACATTCATTGCACATCCATACGATCATATAAACAGGAGCTATGACGCTTATAGTTCCCTTCCGAACTGTGCAGTCGCTTTCAGAGGTATGTAGCTGTCACTTACTGGACTTTTGGATAGCCATCCGGCTTGCACCTCTCCAGACGACCTGGTAACGGGTCATGTTGTATCACGATCTAAGAGCTGTAGTACAAGATGGAGGACTTGAATAATGTTTTAATATCGTGGCATCTGGTCACCAGAATTTCGCTTATTTACTTCTGGCTTCCCATACAACAGCTGCCTCTGGATCCATTCGTCGTTCAGCTAGTGTATATGTCCAAGCCAACGAAGCTTGACGGATCACTTTGGTGATTGAAATTATGTCCTACCATCATGTATCCAAGATGCTCTTATGGAAAATGCAAACGGAAGCGCTCCGAAATACAGCATATTTAACTTACATGATATTCGGGTCTGACTGTATTACAGCAGCGTGGACGGTACTATGGCCTGGTGAACAAGCAGTTTTATTATGAATTTCAGTCTCCGATTTTTTCACACATTTCTTTCAATAATTCCGGGAGCATTGTTAGCTTTAACCAAGAGAGTTTGCGGATCTCAACTGACGAACTGATTCATCGGTAGTTTATCTTCCAAGTAAATGAAATTTAAGCAAGTATACACAGTGACTACGTTGATGAGTAGTTAAAGTGTAGGCTTACCATATCCTTCCGGAAAAAGCTGAAAGAAAGAAAATGCCTTATCAGAGTTGAATTCCAGTTAGACTCTGGTTATCGCGATCGTGGATTCTGTGGCCAGTCACTCCAGTTCCTGGTTTCTCTGCGCAAACAGAGCATTATCACAATCAGACTTCAGCTTGTGAATTGTCGAAGTACGTAACAGGCTTGGGGTACTGAAATTTAAGGTTTCCAGCAAGAACCATCCGTGCAGTATTCCAATTAAACACCATCTTCCTAGTTCTGAAAAGCGATTGTTGACACTGCGGTACAACACAGGCTAGACACGGCTGGGGCTACGAAATTACCTTGCTTCACGCTTGTAATGATTTCAAAATCATCAGACGTTGATTCAGAAGTCTGGATCAACGCCTTCATGTCCTCATGAAACAGTTCAATCAAACTAAAGAACTTGACATCCAAGTTCGTCAAGTATCGCCCGCAGTGCTTCACGGCTCGCAGAATTAAACGCCTTGACGAAATTCACAGAGGGGATGTTATTCATCGCGTTCGTGCACTTTTCTCGAGTTATACAGCGACAAACAGCTGTAGGACACGTCTCTCCGAATCGGCACTGCTCCTCAATAACAGTCGATTTCAAGTTTTGGCATCAAACCCATCATGTGGGGTTTTCGAGGGAACATTTCTAGCGAAGCTCGACGGACTGATACGCTGATAAATGCCGGTGGTTTGCTCACTCTATTTACATCTCAACAAAAGTATGAGCAAGACATTCCTGAACTTTTGGATGACTGTATTTCTCAGATTGAGTAAACTGACTGGAAAAACACTTTCCTAGAACTGGATTACGCAACGTACGCAACACAGATGTGGTCTGTTGACTGGTGACCTAAATCAGCAAGTAGGGCTGAGTGTCGAAAAGCTTGTTAATGGTAGCTAACGTTCTCAAGGTACTTATTATATCTGTAGTTCAAAACGCAGTCACTACGTAGTAAGTGTATCCATCCGCATGGGCACGACTACTACCAGAACATGGTTGGCGGCATCCGAAACGGATTAGCCTGCCACAGTGACCGAAGCCAAAGGACGCCTGCGCTTTAAACCATCACCGCAAGTGGCTTGCGCTACACCACTTGCAGTTCCACTCACACACCATGTATCCGGTGTAAACCCGAAGGAATAAGACCAGTAGGTGTGTGAGTGAGACCTTTGTGTCCAGCTGGCTAATGCTTGCTGGCCAATTGAATGGCTAGCACGAAAAGGAAACCCTTATCTCTCGGAAAATAAACAGTGAGAGAGACTGCAATGACAAGATCTGTACTAAGAAGAAAGATATGTAAGCTGTAATACAAGAAGCATTTAAGTATACGAACGCATGCTATTGCATTCAAGAGAGGACAAAGTTGAAAAACAAAACTCAAAGTTGAACTACGAAAAGATCAGACAGACGATTCATCATTCAATATACCAACAAAACCCAAGAAAAGAGTAGGTAGAAGATCACAGACACCCAAGTTGCTGAAAAGAAGAGTAGATTAGTTGCCAAACGACCATGGTCTTGGTCGATGCAGTCATTAACAAAAACAGAACGGATATGCTGATATGACCTACCTGAGCCTAACGTACTCGTTGTCTCTTCGCGGACGGTGCATTATGAGTACGTTGATGACCTACTAATCCAAAACGGCCGGCGCATTCGCGGCCGCACACATCGCAACGCCATATAGTCATGTCACCACGACCTATGGCACCGATGGTTCCCTTGCGTACCGCGCGCTTTCGTTCTCGGCCGCGCAATAACTGCTCGTTGAACTCGCGGATGCCCGTCCGAATTGTATTCCTCCACTATGGATAACACGGTTGGAAACTCAAACCCAGCCTTCTTGTCTGAGTTTGGATAGTTACATATTATGCAAACGATATGTGACCCAATATATTGCGTGACAGAAGACAAAGTCGGGTAGAGGCTTTTTTTATTGGAAATAATGAATGAATGAATGAATCTGAAAAATACGGTCAGAAAACATCAGTTTTATAAACCGATCTATGTACATAGATCGTGAGTGAGGTAATGCCAGTGTGGAAATAGCTCAATGGCTGTCTTGTATCATCACAGTCGTAAAGATAAAACAACCATTTACAGCGGAATTCAAACTGTCAGAAAGCTCAGAACAAGAGGTCCAGAGACAACCAACGTGACTGCGACAATGTAGCCGCGTGATTCGTGGAGCGCGAATTTTCGATAATGACCTAGTCACATACAAACACACTTGCACAAGAGTGACTGGTCAGTAAGCCAGCCAATCACTATCCAGGCCAAACCACACAAACAGTACTCTCCTATCAAATACTTACGGATGTCTGCTACAGTTTTGTACTGATAACGGCCTATGTTTAGCGAGTATTAATATCCAGTTAATTGACTGCGTGTATGTAACACGCCGACTCTCATCGTCGAATTAATTCCAGTATCAGGCTGATCACAGGACTCTCAGTTATCATTGTCGTGGCTGCTTCGATAACTGTACATCTAGTTGTGACACCTATCCTCAGTCAAGTCACCCAATTGTGCACACCTGGTTCACCCTACGTTATGGTGAGGCGCCGCCTTGTCGCTTTAGCCAAATCGGATACACCACTTGGTCCCAGTAACTACTAGACAATTCAGATAGGTTGCCAGGACTGTCTTTGTCAAAGTTACGTTGGGCAGATACCTCATATGAAGTACGTAGATGCACTACCACCACTTGCAGTTGATACTGCACGACATGGAGTTGGACCTGACCACTCTCTCCGAAAAACTACCAAAAGCTTTTTCAGTCCATCTAAGTAATGAGTATTAACAGGTCAGGTGTTATAGAAACAATCCGAGAAACGAATGGCTAGTTCACTCACACATTCAACGACTCTTAGTATGCCTTGAATACCAGCTCAGCTAAACACGAACTACGTAACCTTCACATTTTGACATCCCCGAAGGTCTTCAGTTAGTAAGGGCTTCATCACTAAGACAAGACAAAGCTGAGCGTGTGAGCAGGCTATCCGGGAGCCACAGTGCATCTGTGCAGACGAGCTGTCCCTGCTTTTCCTCAAAGATCGGTGTCCAATCGAAGTAAGAGGGTTTGAAGCGTTACTTTTTTTTATAAACCATGTGTTAACCAAACCTTTTTAGTGGTTGGAATTTCTCTGACGTTGTTCCCATTTTCAGGATGGACCTGCGTATCGCTTTTACTAATTGTCAGTGAATAAATTCGACTTCCATTCATTCGAAGTTGCCTGTCGCCAGTGTGCCGAATGGATCAGCCTTCATACCTGAGAAAATAACCGCGAGAAGTGGGCTAGGTTTTGCTCTAACCGTAGCTACATTGATCAAACCTTCACTTTTCCTGCGCACTTCTAAACCTCGCCTTTTATGTAGAAGACTGACAGTCGTTTTTATTTTGGATATCGGGCAGGATTTCGCTAAGTAGAAACTTCAAACACTGATGTCTGCATTACAACCGACCGTGTTTTGATATGACATTAAGTGGCTCTAATACGGCTGAGCCCGTCTGGTTAGTCATATTCAGTATGAAAGCCAAAACAAACTAATCGTGACGACAAAGCCATTGACTGTAATGGAACCATAACCGTCAATCACATCCGCTTTCCGATGTACTGAGAGGCTGATAGACGTAGCAGCATACTCAAGCACGATACGTTTCTCATTCACCTTGCTCAGTTCTGGCAGATGTGATGGTTATCGTCGCTTTCTGTTAGACATGATGCCGAGACCAACTGTCTTGCTCTATCTAGTGAGTTGCCGCACAAACATTGCACGCTCCGATCTCAAGACGGTACCCTGAATCAATCAGCCCTTTATCGAGGGTTAACTGCAATGAGTCATTGGTTACTGGGTGTGGCAATCACACCTGAAAACCTATTTGAACCAGATGTTTTGAAGCCGTGTGTTTATCCATCAGATAATGGTGTTTGGCTTTTTCTTCTGTCAGATGGCTTACTTATTGTTGAACACATTTGTTGTACAAACAAAAAATGAACTTACCAGCCCGGGGCATGAAAGCGACGATTCGTCAGAACAACCATACTTCTGGTACTTTACACGACGTCGATTTACACCGCGCTGCTCCAATGCTGATCCTGAGCGGTCATAAGTGAACTCTATCCTCAAAGTTGTTTTATTAACAACCCTGAATTACGCTGATGACTGCTAGAGCAATCATTCCGAAACGTTATTTGGTCGATGATTATCGATTCCTATGGGCTCTGGTGAAGTTGTGACCGACAGCTATGTGCAAGATGGATTTGATGCTGTTCAAAGTTGTGCCACCTGTTCAGTTTTCCAATATTTGCTAGTATGCAAACAAACCAATACTTCTCACTAGTTTATGTCTAGTAAGAAGAAAATATACAGCCCCTGATAATTGGGGGGAAATCTTCGACCGAAACATTTTGTATCATAGTTTTGGGTTTGGCAAGATTTACCTATACTGTAATCGTCAGTCTCCGGAACTGAGGTGTCTGAAGGACTTTCCACAGGGAATAAGTACTGTTTGCTAATTCGTCGCTGTCTGATATGAGTAATATATAGTTCCAGTGAATAGTGTACTTAGGCGCGAAGGCCTAGGTTATATCATACGTGTAGTTGCCAACGTGCCATTGCGTTTACTTGTTGAATTTATCGTATCACCAATAGTCCTGGGTAATATACGTACCGAAATCTATCGGTTAATAATGGAATATGCAAATGAGTCATAAAATCGATTGGGAAATCTTCAAATCTTACGTCTCTTTCTTGGCGCATCCTATTCTTACGTCCGATACACAAGGATCTGATAAGCAATCTACTAATCCAGCTTCCTTGTTTTTGAGTGTATTTGAAACGCACAATTCCGGAGGCAACGTTGCGTAGCTGGTTCACCTCATCCTCCCTGCTGACGTTGAATCCGAACTAAAACCTCCCCGCCCCCGACCAATCCATGCTTATGCACACATTCTCCCGTTGTTGTACAGCAAAATATATAGATCATACAACATTGCGTTTATTCAAAAGGATTAAAGAACATTATCCAACAGTGCTCTGGATTGACTCGACTAAATCCATTACCAACACAGTCATCGCTGTTCTGGCCGTTGCTGACTACACAGTTAACCCCGCTCAGGCTTCCGAGTAATCTACAGAGTTCCGGTCAACCACCTAAAAACTTGCCAAACAACGGGTAATGATGGAACGTACGATCGAAACCAGCAGGCGCGCACGGGTTGAATTTGAATTGTGTAACAGAGCATGCTGTTGTGTTGTCGGCGCCGCTTTGGTTTTCGTTTGTTTAAGTCGTGTGCTTGGCTTATTGGACCGTTGGCTCATGCTTGTTTCTTGTTGTTTCCTTTTACAGGACCGTTGTTGGAACCCCTACTTCGGAAGAACGCTGTTCCCTGGTGTCTCCACGTTGCCCTAAAGTTGGTCCGCATGCGTAACGGACAACCAACGTGTAAACGGCCGGCTTTCATGTTACACTGACCACTGCTGAATCGACCGCCATTGGATTGCGTAATACGATTATGTGTTTACGCAAGGAAGTTGTGTAGGCCATGCTGCCTTCGCGGCCCAGAGTCATATCACTGATCAACAATCCCGCACAAACTCCGATCCATAACACAGGATAGTAGTGGTAGGTGGAATCCCATGCCACCATCATTAATCTTGATTATTTGCTGTTTGAGTGGATATATCGAGGTGTTCTGAATGTCGCAACGGTCTTGAACGACGCAAGTGTTGTATGACAGGCAGTTTCGTTGTGAGTAGTATACTACTCACAAGTAGTATGTTACCCACAGGCAACGTTCAGGAACAAAAGGGCAAGCTACGAATGCTAGGAAGACGGAGGACAAGGAAACACTATCGAAATAGTGTGTACGCGCTCGGCAGAAGTTCCATCAAGATGAATGACAATGATGGATGTGAATGCATATCTAACTTGCAAATGAGTATACGCGTTTGTGGTTTGAATTTTGACATGACCTATACGGGCGTTTGTGCAACAGACGAATTCTCATGCCAAGCATCTTTTGTGGTCACAACACAAGGACATTATATTAGACCTCCTTTGCAAACTGTTTCAACTACGTTGAACCAATGTAATTATATTAGTCACAAAATAAACTGGGAAACATTTGTTCGTCAGGAATCTCTTCTACTCAAGTAGAATGATTAAAAAGAACTTGTCAGTTTAGAGAAAGCACGTGATCGTAACCACACGGTGAATAGCAAAGGTCCGATGGCAACTTTAAATAAAGGATCAAAGTAATTCTTCTCTCTACGTAGTGTGTTGCACTTTGGTTCCATTCACTATCACTCTTTTTAATTCTAGTCTATATACAAAACTGCAGTAATGAAGAATCACCAGAATTGTCAACATGAGCTAGTGGATCCATCACTAGTTTCAACAATTATCTCAAACAATGAAACTATATGACTAGAGAGCTAGTTCATACATGTTATTCATATTGAGTTGCCTTTATGTCATATATAGCTTAGACTGAACGAAGTATACCGCTGGAATCAGATCACGTTGGCACAACGTGATTAACAGGACAAAGCGTTGTTTGTAGAGAAACAGCTTCCAATACTGAGATATTTGTTATAATCTATAGGTGAACCGAACGTAACACTTAGATATTACTGGACGGCGGTTTCTTGATTTATGTTTACCCTCAATGTCACACCTTTCTCTTCTAGATTAATTAAAATCACAAATCGAAGCATTACGGTATCTGCTCCGCAGTATTCCACTACACACGAACCAGAAGGTTACTTTAGTGTGACAGTACTCGGGAATATAGCTAGTCAGATTTCGTACTTCGGTCAAAGCTAACTGAACCTAATAAGTACACGAATCTGTCTTTAAATGTTAGGGATACGCTTTTAATCGTCGGGTCAATATAATCATCAAGCAGTGGGAAAAAGAAAAGATCACAGTTGTACATAAACCATACATTCACAAGACTTGCTTGAAATGGTGTCTGTGGTTCGGTATACAATAGGGCACTCTTCCTAGCGTGGTGACAACACCCAGAAGTTAAACTGCATTTCAAAAACGTGGCCACTTTAAGTTATTCCAGTGTTTGCGGACGTTCGTTATAAACCCTGTGTTTGAGATGGACCCGAAGGAAAAATCCGGTAGTGATAGTGGGGACCACTTTCTCGGTACATTGTGGCTGATCGATGGAAGCCCAAACGCTTTGTCCAGATGTCCTGCTACACATAAAGCGTAGTGTGATATTACATCATTCTGCTGAACTCAAGGTTATTCAGGTACTTACAGTCGTTCCCACGCTAGTACAAACTTCTGATGCAGTATTTGAATATAAGATTACTTGTAACATTTGTATCAAAAACGAAGGGTCAGGCACAGTGTGTCCCACCCACTCCATAACCTTTGGACTGCGTTGAAGCCGGATTGAGACGAACCGTTGGAGTTTGTAGATATACCATAAATACTGTTTCTGTACAATACCATTTAGACTGAATATCGATTCATCAGTAAAAACTGTCAAGTACATGTCCCGTTCCGATAACTGTCATGTATAAAGTGACACATTCATTTGCATTTGACCACCCAAGCCTATCGATACTACCGATACTTGTTATGTGTGCGTTTAGCTCCGGAGGTGTTGCCTATGCACCTTCATCCTAAATTCACGTTAATAGGGCCGTTGTCGGCATCTGTGCGAATTTTTTCTGCTTGGATAGTAATTTGTCCACAGATCTGTTTGTGGACCGCGAGTTGACAGCTCGTGTGGCAAAGACTAGTGTTGCTTCCGGTAGTCTTGAAAAACGTGTCTGGAAGAACCACAGCCTGAAGCCGAGAACTAAACACTGTCTACCGCTCACTGACGCTGTCTATACTGTTGTAGGACAGTGAAACGTGAACACTGTATTCGTGGAACGTGCGCTATCCGAGCCGTTTCCATTCACAGTGTCTTAGATGCATCTTGGGTATTCGGTGGTCGGACATAGTTCCGAACACTGAGGTACTGCAGCGAGTTGACATGAAAGGGATAGAAGCCATGCTAATGTTGAATCAGCTTCGTTGACTTGGTCGGGTTCGTCGGATGGACGATGACCGTATTCCGGAGCAGATGCTGTGTGGACAATTGAAATCAGGTATGCGGAATCCTGGTGGCCAAAAGCGGGGATAACAGACTATTGCGAAGGTAAGTCTTCCACGTTGTAACATTGATTTTAGGTATTGGGAAAACTTAGCGTTGAACCGAACGGCCTGGAGAAATAGGATTCGGACGGGCGCCCGCGAGTTCAACGAGCACTTATTGCGCGGCCGAGAACAAGAGCGTGTGGTACGCAAGGAACCAATCGACGTCATAAGTCATGGTGATGTCACTGTATGGCGTTGCGATGTGTGCAGCTGCGAATGCACTGGCCGTCTTGGATCAGTAGGTCACCAGCGTACTCATAGTGCACTGTCGGCGAGGAGACGACGAGTGCATTAGGCTCAGGTAGGTCATATGAGTATATCCATTCTATGTCTGTTAATGGTTGCATTACCCAAGACCACGGTCGTTTGGCAACCAATCCGCTCTTCTTTTCAGAAACTTGGGTGTTTGCGGTCTTTTACTCATTCTTCTCTTCAGCTTTGTTGGTGTATTGTATGATGAACGGTTTGCCTGTTCTTTGCGTAGTCCAAATTCCGATTTTGTTTCCATCCCTATCCTCATTAGAATGCACTAGCGTGCATTCCTATACTGAAATGCATCCTGAATTACATTTCACATATCTTTCTTTTCAGTACAGGCCTTGTCATTGCAATCTCTCAGTTTATTTTCTGAGAGATAAGAGTTTCCTTTTCCTGCTAACCGTTCACTTGGCTAACCAGTATTGGCCGGTTGGACACAAAGGACTCACTCACACACCTACTGGTCTTATTCCTTCGGGTTTACACCGGATACATGGTGTGTGAGTGGAACCTCAAGTGGTGCAGCGCAAGCCATCCGCGATGTTGGTTTGAAGCGTATGAGTCCTTTGGCTTCGGTTATTGTAAAAGACTAATTCGTTTCGGATGCCACCAAACACGTTCAGCTTGTACGCGATGCAATATCAGTTAACACCATACGAGTTTATCTCCTTGATTTCACTGTCGAAAACGCTGGTTACATAAACCACTTTAGTTAGTTACGACCCCGCTGCTTAAAATGATCTTACGATCAGTCAGCATCTGATTTTCCTCATTGTTACCGCGTTCAACCTACTGATGTTCAGGTAACAGAAGCACCCATGTAAACGTTGCTTCAAGTTTGTCTGCAAAAGAAAAACTTTTTATTTAATACCTGACTAAAACACTGTAAAGCACAGATGGTCTTACAGTCATATGGCGCATTGGTACATGTAACTTCTGTCTATCATAAGCATTTGAAAGGAAGTAAATCGGCCAAAAGCCGGGTGACTCGATATGTTTTCATTTTCCATGTGATTGACGGTTGACAGAGAAGAAGCGGACTGAAAATAAACTTCGACGGAGATTCTACCATACCGCTGTACTCCTAACTCTAAGTACGAACTGTACTGTGTCGAAAAGGATGTCTCCAATCCAGTTCTATGACCAGAATGTAATTATGTAAATGTCTGTAAGTTAGTCGTGTGCATTGATTAGAATCCCTGCCGTCATGCAGGTTTGACCTACGATAGTGACTGTCAGTTAGCTTGTTAATGGACAGTGATAGATGTAACTACCACAGAGTATGAGGATAATCTTATTACCGATTGTCCGCTTACTGGTATTCACAGACAAAATTGAGGCAACATCTGGTTGTTTTATTTTCTCCTAAATCACTCTAATCACTTTCTTGAAAAATTGAACACTGATGCAGTCAGCTTGCAAAAACTAGTTACATGACAAAATTGCAGGTGCCGATTCTCTGAAATCTGTATACAGAAACCATTATTCTGATTGATGTAAGTTGGTTAGATCCACCATAGAAACAGATTGATTAAGTTAATTTACCAGATGTATTGTTTCCTCAGAGTTGTTGAGCGATTCACCAACCTTACCAATTTGCGTTTATTCTTTATATTCAACGTGTCACTAAGTGTTTTTCTACTTGATGGTAAAGACACGGGTAGACTGTATCACCCAACTAAAATAAGCCCCTTAATTACAATTTTGTGGCATATTTACTTCATTTATATATATATGTATATATAAAGGAGAGTTATGTGCGCAGATGTTACCGAAAAATGCACATGTTACTGTTGCTGGTTGATTAAATGTTAAAAATCAGTCCAGTAAATTAGAAATGTTCTGTCTCAATTACACGTGCACTTCAATCCAGAGTGGATTGTGAAGTTCAAATCTGGAACTTTGTCTCCATTTCCATTGTGTCGGGTTTTCAAGGGCTACAATGAATAACGAAACATGTGTCACAGACAAACGAATTATAGGTGGTGATTTTCAGTGATGGTAGAAATTCAATTTCGATGAGCGTAGTATATGAATGTGAGAAAACACAATCGGAAAAACGGAATCATTTTGAAGTAGTTGGTACCCATGTGGCATTTATGTGTCTTCAGTTTATACAATAAATGGAAACGATATGTACGATCTTTTATATGCTCATTTCTCTGTTAGTTGTTATCAGTCTTTAGCCAAAAGTCAGTTGGGCAGCAATGTAACTGTTCAACGAACTGACGAAGTAGCAAAATATGTAGATTAAAAAGCACAACACTATCCATTGACTTAACTCGTTAGCGGTCAGAATCTGGAAGCAAATAAGAATCTTTGGGATATATAGATTGAGCAAGTATGCAGATATAGTTATGTATCGAATCAATAACTGACGGATGCCATCCGAAAAGATTGGACTCAATATCCACAAGTGCACTCAAACATACATCTAGAAGACGATAACCTATGAACGATTAATTGAGGTGCTCGAGAGAAATAATGACCACATTTCCTTTTAGAGGGTAGTGATTCATTTTCGATTAGAAAACTCCCATACTTATTAGGCATTATAGTACATTTTCATTGCACTGTTTTCTTTTTTCAGTTGCTGAGAACAGCCGATGTTCCAAACCGCGTTTATTTTGTAATCACATCCCTGTACAATACTTAGTCCTTTATTTATAAGTTCAAACGAGACGCAGTTTACGAAAATAAACAGTAAGTTTCCCTAATATATCAACCAACAAGCCTTTTGATACACCAGCTTGTGCTACACACGAATTACATGATTCGGTGTTATGTTGATTAATGATAAAAGCTGTATAATCCCTTCGAAACATTGAATTGCATTATAATTGTCTACTCAGTATGTGGGCTGAAAATAATGTCCACTTTACTTATACAGATTGTCCGCTCTAATGAGGTGTGCCATAGTGTCCTCAACAAATTGAGAACTGTATCGTTTGTCAAATAATATTTTTCATATAACAAAAACGCAAAACTCCATTGTTACAGAAAACGTTTTCTGCGTTTGATAAAGATCCGAAATCAATCGCTCTCTGCTTGATTTTTGCTGGTGTACCACTTGTCTGCCTATCTGGATAGCCAAAACATTTGAAAGAATTTCCAAACAAAGTCAACGCTTGACTAATGAGTTTGAGAGCAGGTAAATAGTTTTAAACAACTGGCAAAATCCCGCTGGTCAGCCATGAAGAAGAAAGATTTCCAGTTGTTGAATAAACAGTTTGCTGTTGTAATTCAATGACATTTGCGAAATATCCCTCTTATTGTCTGAAGGTGATGGGTTGTTTGATAATGTGGTGATTTAATGAGCGACGTTGTTGTTCAGACTACACCATAGAAAAATGGTCCAGTGACCAACTCAGATCAGATAATGGGGACCAACCGTGATGTGTTTTATCTGTGCAAGGTGGTTGTATCTGACCACACTTTGTGATCAACGAGGATGTCTTATTCCCGGTCACAAACACTACGATAGTAAGTAATGTAGTGTATTTGTGATAGATGGCAGGGAATTTGATTAATAATTGAACAGTACTTGCAGCTTATTGAAGTTTCCGCTGTCCAACAGACTTTTCAATTATCCCTTTCGAAAGGGAACACAACAGTTGAGTATCGGTTTCGTTAAATCTGGTCAGTAGTGCAAATCCTTACCATGATCAGGACTAGAACTCCGGTTACGCTCTCTTAAGAAAACTCGGTTGACATGTACGCTATGCATATTTGGATTTACGCATTTTCACGCTCAACCACATTGGTTTATGAATACATCCCAGATTGCCCGATCGCGTAGGAAAGATACAGTAAATGAACCGTTACCTCCAACCGACTACAAAACCACTCTGCAAATTGAAATAACGAGGATAAGTAAAATTGCCGAGCGATATTTTGATTACTAATAAGCACTGGGGGATTTTAGATAATATTAATGATGGACTCTAGCAAGGCAGAAATTCGAGAATAATGCTTGTTTTCGTAGTGGGCTAACTGGAAATTCAATGAGACCGCATAAACTGCGATCGTCTGCTCATGATGTTCAATTTGTGTTTTTTTTTCAATATCCGTACAGATGGTGGCACGATGAGTGTTCATGGTACACCATTTACGCGACCCGTCCAAATATCTCTCAATAATAAGTGAACAACAGAACAGGCTGTGCACCACCAACTAGCATCAGAGATACCCCGACCCAGCTGTGGTGATCGCAGGTTACGGGCTACCAGTTCGCAAGCGACAGCATATCCGCCGCCTATAATGACAAGGATATAATCAATCAAGATTGTCCTGCTAACCTTGCTGTCATTGATCCGACAACTGCCAAACAGACGAGCCCTCCACGATTCAAACACCAGGAGGAAACATGGTGATTGTCGCCTGTTTATCCCATATTCCCCAACGAATTGCGTAACATATTGCCACCTACAAGGATGCGTGTAACCAGAAATACAACGAAGTCGTAATTGTATTGTCTACAGCTCCCGGTATTCTATTTCTACTACGTCGAGGCGGGCATTGGGTTCGAGCTAGTTCATTACCTGCTATTAGTTCTATGAATCTGATTTATACATCAACCCAACTCTAACACAATAAGACAAGGAAAAGACTGCCTTCTAAATGACTTACATCTAATCGTTCAATCAGAGGACGAAGCTAGGTCAGAATTCTCAACATCTATATGATTGTAAACCAGTCAGAGGGCATGGAAGAATCAGAGGTGAGGGAATACGAAGGAGACACCAGTTAGAAGTGGCAATGGAAATACTGACCAAATGTTGTAAATGTTCACGAGAAGTACGAAAACAAAATTTGGCTCTGACTTCAAGAGAACAGTGGGAAATCAGAAATTTTGACCTTTGTTATAGAAGTCAAGGCGATTTTTGCGGATAAATAAATTCTCCCACGCAAGTTTGTCTCGTGTTTTAGTTTGTTTAACACCTGTTACGTTCAGCCACGCTTTTTGGTCCGGTCGATTTCGCTATTCCGATTGCTCCAGCCTTGGACCATCTTGTGCGCACGTTAGGGGCATAAATCGACGTTAAGTAATCTGGTCGTATTCAAAAGTGCAATCGCTACAACCATCTGGAATCATGTTCCATCCACAAGGATTGGTTCCCAGCTTCTCGTCTGTAGCATTGTACTCCAATAAAACTGTTGTTCTTCCAACTGTCTAAATTGAGCAAATGAATTATCATTAACACCCAAACCTCCTAGATTTTTCCCGAGTCCATGGGTTGAATAGGATAAAACCGTACCAAAGTGTCACAGGGACTCTTTTGAACCTGCAGTGGCGAAAAATGAACGCATGAACTATTAAATCGATGTAAAGTGCACATCATGTTGACATTATTGGGGAAGAGTTTTCTGCATTATGTGAGTTTCAGATCATAGTAAATTTCTATCGACAGAATTGGAGACCGGTCTTGACTGTCTTCTGAACGGGATGTCCTCTATGGGTGAGAGAGCGTCCCAACTCATTATTGATGAATACATTAGGAAAAGTAATGATTGGATGAGACCAGTACAGAAGGGTTTGGGCTCTCAGCCTGACTTTTTGTTATAGTATAAAGGACATGTGTGCCGCTGCTAAGTGCGATATGATATTTTCGAAAAGAAGTATTATACTCGAGTTTCGTTCTTCTTAAAGCTCGTCAATGGTGTATATCTTTGCCTAATTACACGTGTGATAGACTAGTTGTTATGCACAAAAGACCTTTCAATCTTTGATATATTTTCCACCTGCCTATAAATAATAGATCACTGCCTTCTCCCACTACGTGACTACTGCTTCATTCAATATCAGACACTCTTCTCGTTCCAATAGATAAATTGGTTGAATCAGAAAAGTGAAATACTGATATCGCACGAGCTTTATGCAGTACAATTTCGCAATGTTTTACTGGTGGATAAAATCGACACGGGTACAAAAAAAGGAATAACAGAAGAAGCCGAAGTCTTTACTTCATTAATGCCACCATGAAAGAGACAAACATTTGTTTTTGAACATTAGAAAGTTACTGCTTTCGATTTGAGATAAGTCTTTCGGTTAGCTCATTTCCAACGGAATCAATATACTCAAGTTTCGCACTCAGTGGAGCTCATCACTTATACCTATGCTCCTTCTGACTTGAAGTTGCACTCCGTCATCGCGTTTGTGAGGTCATTGTGTAAAACGCAGCCCCAATCACATCAGAATAAGTGTAGTCGAAAAATTAAATTTAACTACTCAACCACAACGTTGTGTGAATAGAATTCAGCTTGCTTGATCGCTTCGAAAGCGGGATAAGCCAAATCATCGAGCCTTTTTCAACAACTTGAACTATCCTCAGTCCGTTCAATCAAATCAGCATCTGCAGCCAGACTGAAAGGTCCTGAGCGCGGTGTTATTCGTTAAATTGTACAAAACGTTTCTGCTTATCATTTTGATATGATCGTTCAAGTTTCACTCTATTCCTACATGGTTGCAAAAGAGAATTTGGATATAACTATTTGGTCAGATCTATTGTCAGGTTACTGGTATTATACTAATCTGGAGATAATCCCTATCTGTCTGCTACACGTTGCGTAAAATAACCCCAAAAACATTAGGGCTTTACTAATATTTGCTTGCCGCCTGCTTGTTTCAACCGACCCTGTCTGTTTGTTTGCATATTTATTGTTTTGTGCACTCCAGTGCTGCCATCGACACAGGCTGAATCCTTAGCTACTCTAATTATCATTGCCTATCGGTTTCATAGCGTTTTATGGGACCTATTGTAACTCTTATTTAATGTAAATGCTAATGTAATACGCAAAATTAGAAACTTCGAATAACTCTAGAAAGCATTGTTAAGTTAAAATCTCATGCGTATGTAATACAGCGAAGAGCCCACATTGCTTGTAGTAAACACCTGTTATTCATGAGACAAGAACCTGCAGTTATATATATACATATATATATATATATATATATATATATATG
>JTDE01001764.1:44978-75495 GCA_014338405.1 Paragonimus skrjabini miyazakii | reverse complement strand
CCTTGAATATGTCACTTTTGGGTTGGTCTCTACACTGGCTGATTGAATCAGTTGCAAAGTGCAACTGTTCGTATGTTAAATAATTACAAATATGGCCAAAGTTCTGCCCATAAGTTGGCAAATTTTATGTGAACGATAGAACGTGGCAGAGGTTAAACAAAATGTTCGGGAATATCCCTCTGATGAAAAGCAATAACTTATCTGTCCATACTCACACCTTGTTCACGTGTCATCAGTACGTTCAGCAATTCGGTCCGTTGCTAGCAAGCTCTTGTTGATCTAAGCTCGTTACGCTGTTCAACCTTTTAGACGTTTATATTTCAAGTATACAGAAATAAAAAGTAATCAAAGCAAAGCAATTAATCGTGTCCGTACCTATCGGAAAATGTTGCCATAATTCAAATAACCTCTAGCCAGAGAAAATGGAAGTCACTGGAATTTTACACGGTAGTAGAAGCATGTATGTGTTGGATTGTCTTAACGGAGCATACAGTAGTAAGAAAAATTACAAACAGAAATAGTGGTCTATCAAGTGCAATAAAACGAGGTGAACGTATACTTATGAGAGTAAGTGTAACACGGACACAAAGACCGGAGTGCAAATCAGACACATTTCAACAGTCAATATAATTCGTTAACACTGACAATATAGATACTTTATTACCTAAGAATTTTCTGAACAGTTACACAGCTTAGCTGGTCGGATTAACATCAGGAATATATGTCTACAGTCTTCGTTTAAAGCCATCCAGTTGTAAATTTTCGATGTGGAGTGAAGCAGTGTTCCAAAGTGGACGCACAATAACACCGAAAGAATGCTAGGTGTACAATGGACGACTCATCTGGTGATTCGAAATAACTGTAAAAATGTGCCGCAAAAACTATGTAAACTGATGCAGCATAGTGTTGGTCAAGATACAGTCGTTATTGATATGTCAACAGCACATTTACTACGCATTTTTAGGGCTAGAAGAGGTCAGTAGAAACCATCGTGTTGTGATCTAGAGATACATGTCACTTTGAAGTTTCCTCATTTCAGTTATATTTTATCCGCAATCTATACTGATACTGAAGCACTTACAATCTGTGGTGTCTCAATGACGTGTGGTATAGCAAAAGATTTAGAACAGGACTTGAACACGCCCATGGGTGCGAATCTGTAGTCAGATAGTGTGCCGTTAAAATCTGTATTGCTGTTGTATCTTGAGTAAACGGCCTACGAGCGCGTAAACAGACAACAGAATAGCGGTTAGTGAAACGGTAGATAACAGAGCGACGTTCAACGGTTCTGAACGACTGACTACGAAGTATGCACGATTAATACCTATCTTCTTGGCCAACCCAACCACTTGAGGCTAACGAACGAACATAGAGAAAAGACTGGCCTCCGGACAGAGCTACTTTATGTCACTCAATCCGAAGACCACATGGTCACAAACCCGTTCATATTTATAGGGTTTGGTACTAGCAACAAACAATGTCAAAAGGAATGGACCAGACAAAAGTCTAGACAGTACAGTCTAGGTATGTAATCGAGATGACAAAAACAGTTGTCACGAGGGCGTAGGTCGATTGTGAAGACCGGAGCCGCGCACGACCATGGCAAAAGTAAAGGTCACTCACAAGTGAACTTTGTCACTTGTGGTCACACAATGTTTTCGGGGAACTGGCAACTTCCCCGACACCTCCCTTACGGAGATTGGTAGTAGCTGGTCCTCTTCGGGTCATCCTGAATGAGATTCGGTGGTCGGCGTTGTCGATAGCTCCAACGTCTGGGAGGACGACTTGTTGTGGCGGCCGACTGGGGTAAGGTTGATGCTTCCGGCAACATCGTCTTCTCAGGAAGTTTGAGCGTGTCCAGAAGTAGTTAGGCGGTATATTTCTGTGGTCATCACGGATTTTGTTGTTGACAGCATGGCGTAGCTGGAGCTGATTGCGGTGGCGGACCCAAGTGGCCCCAGCAACGGAAACCTCGTGAAGCACCTTGCCCCGGCATCTCGTTATCACACCTTCCGCCCACTGGTTGTGACCGGATTGATAATCGCGGGTGTAGACAGGCGATTGAACTGATAACGGAACATGTTAGTCTGAAGAAAACTGCCTCCGTTCTAATTGCTTCGTCGGGATCATGGAGGCCAGCGTAGTCCGTAGTCTACGATTCATAAGGGCTTTGGCAAGAGTCTTGCAGTAGACGAGTGGAAGTTGCTGTAAGTTTTCTTAAAACGTCCCTCCCTACGCGATTTGAGAATGGCACGTTTGCGTTTGCGTTTTGCCTGCCCGTTGGACTGCGGATGAAATGGAGGCGACCGAACGTGTTTAGTGACGTTGCGCCTGCAGAATTCGCCAAACTGACCGGGCAGGAATTGGGTACCACTGTCAGACACAATGGTTTCGGTGAGGCTAAGCTGACTGCGTGGTCGTCGAAGAGTGTTGGAAGTAGCAGTCGCTATTGGTGAAATCAGTGATACGATCTCATGAATGACGACGCCCTGTTCTTCAAGGCGTTTGAGTTCTGAGTTCACAAGTGCCAAAGCTGCTTACGGTACCGGTCTCTTCGGACGGAAGACGGGTTGAGCTCCTGAAGGTGGATGCAGGATTGCTTCAGTCTGAGTGCAGCGTCTCGGACCTTCCTGAAACTTTGGCGCGAACCGTTGGACGATCTCAGTCGTCGCATTACGTGGTACGGCAGGGGACCTCACTTGGTTGCATATTGCTCGAATTAAAAAATCGAGCAGGCCAAGTTGTTCTATCCAATCGAGCCAGTCAATTGCAAAAGGCCGCCACAGGCGCTGGTAGCGGATTCAGACGTCCGTCGTATTGGGGGTCGGCCAAGCGTTCTCCGGAAGTTCTCTGGAATGACTGTAATATCCGACGCAGTGTCCAACTGCAATCGAACTGGGAAACCACTTATCATGACCGAAGCGAACTTCCGTCGACCAGGGGCGTTGACCTGGAAGGTGATTAGCAGGCTCAGGGATCTGCCAACCGATTTGGATCTGAGCTTCGAGTTGAACTTGGGGTTGTATCCGGACTTGTAGGTGGAGGAACCATTGTCAATGTGCTGGGATTGACAATAATCGTTCTTGTGCCGCGCAGGACCATGGCAAAGGTAAAAGTCACTCACAAGTGAACTTTGTCACTTATGGCTACACAATGTTTTCGGGGAACTGGCAACTTCCCCGACAATTGTAAAAACAATCGTCGAATTAATTGGTGAGCCACAGAAACAATGGTCAACCTATGCTACACTGTTGAGGTTTTTAACAGATAATTGTATGGTTAGCAGTATCTATTGTAGTTTGCAGAACTACGTGGTTGCCATGTATCGATTTATGCTCTGATCACACACCCCGAATTAGACAAAATTGAGTCATCCGGAAGAATGACAGCAAGACGACAAAAATCTGGAAGACCGTAGTTGATATTAAACACATCAAAGCAACCGTTATAAACCGCATTATGTATCAGCGCACAGTTACTTACTGTGAATATAACGCCTATTTTGATTGGATAACGTCGTCTACTGAAAATTCATTGCAATAGTACAATACACAACATCACAGTTGGTTCCCTGCGCCGGTGACTCTGGTTGGCTGTTGGATAATCTACCTCTCTTGTGGTCCGGAAGACAATGACGTTAACCAATTCCCTAGTAGCACAAAATGGGAAAAGTCGTGGAGACTAGTTGCGGTTAACAGTTCAGGAATATTTTGTGTGAATAAACGCAGGAGCTACGTGCTTTATATAAGACAAACGTACGGTACATTGTCCACGACTTCGAAAAATGAAAATAGGCTTTTTGATTTATTGAATCAGTATTCTCAGTTTGGTTGTCAATTTAATTTTCGTTCAGTCACGCTCGCGGTACGTTTTTTGTTTCTCTTTCGTCTCGTGATAGTTTTTTTATATAGTGCATATTGGATTTTCAATGTTAATGAAGTGGTTCGAATGTCGCACAAGTTCAAATGAATAGTTTTGCGCCAATCGTTACAAACTACCATGACTGTCATATGCTTGTAGGCTACGTGAAGTTCTGTTCAAGTTTGCATGGCATCATATTTGACGTACCTCAATAATTTGCCGAGATTTGCGAGTTCAGACACACCCATAAAGCTTGTGATACTGCGGCTCATGTCCGAGTGTTGTACAAATGCATGAGAATATTTTTAAGTCACTCAGTAGGAACTAGCAAATGACTGTGACAGTATTGTAAACCTTAGGAAGAATTCATTAGGGCTGTTGTGTTTCAATGTTGTCATTTTACAGTTTTTAACGTTAATAGCCATACGGTTTTTATACATTCTAAATGATTGATAATTAACTTTGTTATTTACGCGTTGCTCAGGATGACGTTGTACATGAATGACGTTCACCATTCGTTTGCATTGTAGGTGCTGCCTAATTTGACGTCTGACAGTTGCACCAAAGCAGTCACACAGGGAGGGCGTTCATGTTTCTTCCACACATAGTTCATTAAATTTTCTGGTAAATTATGTATCATAAGTTCTCTTTTTTTGTACCATTGTGATTGTTTTGAAATGTGTTTAGTTGTTTAAACTCTCCCTTGTATGTTGAGATGAATCATTCTCATCATGGACAACAACCGATGTCATAGGATGCGTGCGTTTCGTAAATATATTGTTGCAGGTATGGTTGCCATTTGTGCGGGAACTTTAATATTCACTCATGGGATCTACGGTTAGATGTCGAGTCCAGACATCAGGGTTTCGAGATTTTAGTGGATTTAGTAAGGAATTATCGTTCGTAACTTGCTGAAGTATTACAACCGCGTTAAAAATATCGACTTTCAAAAATAAATTTGGTGGTGATTACGTTTGGCTGCGTTTCCGCACGTGATCCCAACGTAGGCCACATCATAACCTTATGAGTCCCGTTCTGGTCTATACGAATTCCAGCGAGTTCACGGGGACCAGATAAGGAGGTGATTTTAGGAGCTTTATCATCTTACCTCTGTTAACTGCTCTGGATCAATCCAGGTAGGTGAAACACACCCGTTAGCTGCTGTAACAAAATGCTTTTAGATTCCAGCGCCTTTTTTAGGCACGAGAGGTCTTTTACGATCCCCTGTTGGTGACCACACAATAACTTACAAAGATAACTCGTAACTGGTTGTAAAATGCGTCTCGAAACTATCAAACAAAAAATGATGCAACAACTGGCCGTTGGTTAGCTGGTTGTTTGCTATCACCCTCTAGATGATGAGGAGTACGATGTGGGACATCCAGTCATCCAGCAGAAATTCAGTATTGTTGACTTTATACGTAGTTGAAGTCGATCAGCAACGTGTAGTCGACAGGACCACGTCATGGATCAAGGTCGATGGAACTGATGCCGGTAAATCGACTTATCCAGGTGTCGTAGGTTGGAAACGTCATTAAAGATAATGATTTAATACGATACTAAAGAGAACAACAATAAACGAGATACATGTAACAAACACCGAGTGTAATTTCTCTTGGAAATCCCAACCGTATAAAACCAGTAGTTTGAATAGTACGCAGTGTTTAGTAAACATCAAACAGTGTAACCAACGCGGTCCAGAATGACGCCACAGTTGGACCAAAAGTAACATCAATATATTGAATGAACGGCATAATAAAAATGAGTCAGCTGTTATGCCAATAAGATTTCAACGAACACCTGGCTACTCACTGGACAAGAGAACGGTTTGATACGCCCTTAAGAAATGGCAGGTGATCCAAGAGATTGACAGGACTCACTGAAACGTCTAAAACTAAGTTAGTCTATGCAGCCAATGGAAAAATGTAACGGATGCAGTGAAACCATAATGAACGAAAAACAACTGTTGTGACCGCAAAAGACGTTTGGCCTGAGAATTCGTTTATTGCGCAAACTCCCGTATAGGTCATGTCAAAAATCAAACCACAAACGTGTACACTCATTTGCACGTCAGACATGCATTCACATACATCATTGTCATTCGCCTCGGTTGAACTTCTGCCATAGCGCGTACACACTATTCGGATAGACTCTTCTTGTCCGTCGTTTTCGTGGCGTTCGGAGCTTGCCGTTTTGTTCTTGAATACCGCCTGTGGGTAATACACTACTTGTGAGTAGCGTACTACTCACAACGATACTGCCTGTCATACAACACAACGATTTATGACCGAACAGATGAAAACGTTTGATGTAAGAAATAGATGGAGGTGATAAAGTCAGTGGCAGAACACAAGGAATTATACATGAATAAAGAGGTTATTATTACGAGTTGTAGAATATAGCAGCCTGACAGCATGTGTAGAACAGTAGAATCAGAGAACATGTGACATTTTACACAATAAAGAAAAATGTCGGATCGATCACAACTTCAACAGAGTTCAGAAACTTGCGATCAAACAAGCGTAATCCACTTCAACATTTCAATAACATACAAACAAGCAGATACGGCAGACTTCAATGATTCAAAACATGTTGATATCCTGCTTCAAATGCATTTGTGATTATAAAAAGAACACTGTATATAGCCCGACTAAGAAAAACTTAAGGAAGTTTCTCCTGATGACTCCTTGCCTGCATATGACGCGAAGCTGCTCTTTTGTAACTGTACGCTGTCTACTCAGAGTGAACATTTTGACTCTAATCGTCAGGAGAGACTTGGCAAAACTTTGTGAATATTCTACTGTTGCTAAACAGTCACCTTAATTCTTATCGATTTATTCGCTTAGTTTTAACATGCAATATTTTCCTACGTAGTGGAGCATCTGTATCGACAGTCGATCTGCTGTGGTCGATGACCGCAGCTAAAAGATAAATATTGCATATTTAATCAAACCAGAATCTACGGTCATTCTGAAATCAAAACCTTGATCAACTCTGCATTCAGATGAAAGTGTCAGAGTGGAATTTACACAGTCGATGAAGAGTCACAAATTGGAAGCGAACGAAAAGTTCATTTAACGTGAAGATCGTCAGGAAAAAGAGTGCACCTATTACAATCTATCGTTTTTAGCTTGTTGTGCGCTTTTGGCTTGACTTGCAACAAAGCAGTCTAATATGAATCTTGACTGAGAAATTTATGATGATTGGCATTTTGATTTTCACTTTTTGGTTCAGGAAGCATAGAATATATGCTCGTTTTAATAATCGGTCTTTCTGCACAACGGACCACTGGTCTGTTAAGTGAGACAAATAGCGCCATTGGAACAAATTACTGTGCTAATATTCTTGATGATTAATTAACAGTTTTAGTCTGTAACGTTTGATTGACAGTCCTAGAACTGCAACAAATAATGAGTAACTTGATAAGAGAACACAAATTTGGGATTGGGGCTACTAAAGTTCAAAAACTCTTGAACTGTAGATGTTGGACTGAATGTAACCTGTTGAGCCTAACTGTAGTAGTGGTTACTCAAGTGCGCAAACTGGTTGAACTCAACAACGCATGATTTAGGCGGCCAATTTGAATAGGACCTAAAACCAGTAGTGTGTCCTTCAACGAGTGAATTATGTGGCATAACACCAGACTTCATGCAATTGACGACATTAGTTGGGCTTGGTGCTCGACCTGACTATCACCGATTGGCTTGTTTCCGTCACAGTTTGGCTGACTACTTTCACTGGCTAAGGCTATACGAGGTCGAACTGGCTACGACTTACATGCTAAATAATCCTTACCGAAAACGCAACACTCCACTAGGACCAGTGTTATGAGTACTGTGGGTTACTTACATTGTCAGTTGCATAGCCTATCCTAACCGGACAAAATCGATCAGCCAGTTCCCGCTGGCCTACTTACTGTCATATATCCACTAATGTTTCCGAAAGGGTTATTGATGTTATTTTAATAGTTAACCCCAGTGACCAATTACGAGACGCTGAACGACCGTTTCGACCTAGCTAGGCCTCATCACCGTCGCGCACAGCTAAGTATCAAAGCTAAGTATCAAAGCATGATGGCCACCCCTCAACTCGGCTGACTGACTCACCTCATCCAAGTGTCAGTCATGAACATATTCACAGTGAAGTTTAGAATAACCGGGTTGTGGTCACAGGTTCCTACATAACAGCTATTAGGCGAGAGCGCGTAATGACTACTTGCTCATCGGCTAGAATAATTACACCAAACCTATGAATAGTGTAGTTTGGCTATTTCTAGTATGAGACAACACGTGTATGATGGCTTGCGCTGATATCAATTGCCGATGTTCTTTGTTGAATGAATAAACTTCGAGTAAGAACCTTCATTAGGAAAACAGCTATGCTATACGGAAAACGGTAATCTGATGTTGGATGCTACGTTCGAATAATATCATGATAAACAATCAGTGGTAAGCCCAGCCATCAACATTTGTTTACCCGATATTTTTAAAGAAATCTATCACTTTAATTTTCATTGTCACTTGTTCATACACACTGATAACTACGATTGTTTCTAATGATAAATGGCTTTGTTTTTGACGCAGTAAAATATGGAGCCGCAATGTTTGCTAACCATAGTTTATAGATCCACTACAATTGGCTAGTTGAATGTCTCTAGTGATATAAGAAAGTGCAACAACTAAAAAAGGTGTTTCATCTACCTTCTTACAAAACTAGCAATCACAATCCTGTGGTCTGTATCTTTCTGCTATTTGTCACATTTTTCGTATATTGCTGATCACATTTCCTATATTTTAATATCTCTGGTCAGTTTGGTTACCACTTGCATCAGGGACGATGACTGAACATAGAACACTCGTTTTCTACTTTTTCTTTGATAAGCTTACCATTGTCTAAGGCTGTGCACTCGACGTTGATCCGACAAGTATATCACTACTTGGCTCGACTCAGACATTTGATCACATTCCAGCAACGACACATCAGTCGCTTAACGATGTGATAATCAACAAAAACATCAACCGGAGAGTATGCATGTAATGTGATAGAGTCATGTGTACGACTGACTTCGACGACACTGCAAAGAAGCGAGTATAAACAAACACATTGGAGTAACTGTGGTGCCAGTCTGTCACTCTATTGGTCGAACTTAGAGGATAAGTGTCAAACCGGTCAATTATAGGAGTAGGAGGAAATGCCTGAGCTGATCACATTAGTTATGTGCGTAACGGATACACGTCGGGTGTGCAACCCTAGGGAGTGGTGAGTTTATTAAAAAGATGATGGGAACAATAGCGTGTTCATGAGCGTCCAATCACTGTCCTCCGTCTAACAACAACAACAACAACAACAACAACAACAACAACAACAACCAGGAATATGAAGCTCACGAAATGTGATCAACAGTGCACGAAATATGAAGCGAATATTACTATTTATTTCATATTTTGTGCATTGCTGATCAGATTTCGTGTGCCGACTATCCCTGGTTGCTGTTGTTGTTGAACGGTCGATAATTGCTCGAACTAACATTCTTATGAGTGTTCATGCTGGATGCATGTTCATATTCGATCCTTGGTTGTATCTGGCTCCCAGATGAACCAATTAGGTTGAAACATCTGTCAGCCACTTCGCTGATGGTCACGGAGAGCATGTGCCTACAGTTTAATGGATTGTTTGGCCAATCAGGTACATATTGATTGAAAATAGATTGGGTGTTGGGGGGTTTGTAGGTCACTTACTAATTACATTACTATCTCTGTTATCTGCGCTGCTCACTGTGCAAGTGGTCTAGCGGTCGTAGGTTTTGAATGGTTACCAGTTAGATCTTCAGTTAGAATATTTCTGCTCAATAAGTCCAAGCGAGGATTAAAAAAACGGTCATCGAATGTCGGTTTAAGGATGCGCATAAAGTATATTGTCCGTTCACTGAGAACTTAATGAGGATAGGTTTCCGTTTGTTATCGTATTGGTTTCAGTTACCAAGTGCAGTACGTGATTCGAGACAAAAAAACTGGAATGAACTGACAAAGTATTCGTAGAGAGTGCTGTAACCGTAGTGATAGTGTTGTATAACACGCAGTTTCGTTTGTGAGTAGTATACTACTCATAAGCGACTTCAGGAACAAAAGGACAAGCCTCAACGCCTGGAAGACGACAGACCAGAAGCGATTATCGGAATAGCGTGTACGCGCTATGGAGGAAGTGCCACCAGGTCGAATGACAACGTACTGCTACCCAATGTGTGTGAGTGTACGTGTTCGTGATCCCATGTTTAACGACCTGTACGGAAGTTTGTGCAATAAACGAATTTGCAGGCCAAGCGTCTTTTACGGCCACAACGATAGTGTTTCCGTTAAGTTTGAGACTGAACAATAATCGATTGCCTGAAATTCGCCTATAGCCGTTAACAATGTTCATAGAAAAACTGAACGAGTACCTCTTAGTACCGTCCGCTGTAGTAGGTGATTATATGAATCGCTGTTACACGATTGTTTCTGACAGGTTTAAAATTACCTTTTGATAGTGTCGGTATTTTTTCCGGTACAATGTTTGGCGGCTTGAAGACTGTGACTTCACCTATGTGTCCTTGATCAGTGGCGGTTACTAGGCACACTGTCTGGGTTAGTGTTTGGCATAAATAATGATTGTGTATACTGTAATCAATTCGTTAACAAACAACGGAGTTTACAAGTTCGATGGACACTATATCAGCTTTAGATCTAGGCGTTGGACGAGAAATTGGTGCGTAAGTAAAGTAAATTTATTTACACATAAGTGCATAAGCCTTGTATTCGAAACTATAATTGTTGCAGCTTGATAGATGTATTCAATTCTGACACTGGATATACACACTGACAGGACAGATATTGTGTTTGTTATACTTTCACACAACTTTCTGGGCCGCATTTATGAAATGATTAAGTATGCATGATCAGACCAATTTACCCGACCCTGCTATGCTTACTGAAGCATAGATTGCAGTTTTCTTTGGGCATTACGGTAAGCTGTTTATTTTAGGCGATGGTTAGTTACAGAGCATCCGAGTGCAATAGGTCTGTTACATGTAATGGGTAGTCATAAGAATAACGGACCTTACACCATATTAGTACGCTTAAAAACGAACGGTAAATGCTGTTAGTTTCAGTGTTTTAAAATATGCAAAACAAACTTTGAATATTATACCTCCGAATGAAGTGGATTTATAAATAAGACTTCCGAATTTGGAATTTTCAACAGTATATCATTATTTGTATGACGTAGTAGCGGGACACTTGGTCGGATTGTTTCAACCCCTTGTGGAGATGTTTTTCGATAAAATGTTGCAGTTTGACCTAATTCCTGCTTAAGACAGGAGGATATGGAGGGTTGGAACGTAAAGGTTCTTCCTGCTGTATCCAGTCTATTTTCATTCGGACTCAGCATGAGGTCAACATTCTGATTAAAGCTGGCGTCAGTGTGCGTTCCAACATAGGCAGATTTATGAGCATTGCATGTTCATAGTATTAATGATTTAGATTGATGTCTGTCTAAGTGAAGGACATCGCAAATCACACATAGGTGACGGAAGGATATAAACGAACGATTTTGGGCACCGGCTGAGAGAGGGGAATCAATACAGACAAAAGGCTGGCTCAATACTTGATATTTTCAGAGCTACTAGAAGCGGACACAAAGAGCGGGTCAGCATTTATTGTCGTGGAACAACTTCCCTTGGAGAATAAAATCTGTTAAACAGCATATGTTGAACTTGTTACAGATGAGATATCATCAATGACAGATGGATGTCAATATATTTTTTTATACTGCCTACTGTAATTTTGATTTGCTTTGTAATTTATAAACAGTATTTTATGGGTAAAGGTCTGAGCGTCTGAGATATGTGTCACTAAAATAAAGTGTCATCAGCAAGACAGCTTCCTCAATACACTGACTATTGTCCTGGATTCTAGTCTCCGAAATTCAACACACATTGACATGTAACGAGTCTAGTATTCGTGTGAGAGCGGCCAGTTGATCTCACTGTTTTCAAGTGTGAACGTTGAAGGTATCTATATTAACTCGCATTCTAGGGGACGATGGAGGCCTGAAACAGAATAGTACGAGATGGGACTTATCGACACAGTTTTACTATGATCAGCTATATCTATTATGTGGTTTATAGAGTAATTACTAAAAATTAGGGTCGGGATGGGTCTGAAAACTAAGTTTGATAGAATAGTGGGGGAGAGATCAGTAGTAGCATGATTTTGCCTATCCACCCTGTTGTATGCAGCAGATAGAGCGACCTGGTTTATACTGCGAGACAGCCGACGCAGTATGGAATTACTTGTGTTGTTAATAATTATGGTTGAGTATGGTCTGAGATACCGCTAAAACACCCAGACCTAGATAAGGAAAAGATTTCCGGAAATAGATGTCAACCTTCTTCCAACCTGGAGGACCAGGGGACTGTGGTATGTCAGGTCTCTACCTATTGGTCTGCCTGGTATGAGTATGGTGGTCATACTGTCCAGTTAAGCTCAGTAGGTACTCGAGATGCATAAGCAGTCACACCACATCAAGGTCCAGTCTCGTTGTGTAGAATTGCAACTCAGAGTGTGTTTCATCACGTTCAAACCAGTATTTAGAGACAACAGAGACCGTCGGAGGCAGTCCCAACTTTCAGGTTTCCATGTGTTGGACCAGAAAAGACAGATTGAGATTATCCTGTAGCGAATTGCGTGCACTCGAACTGGGTGATAAATCCGACTATAGGTGCGGTAAAGTGACAGGAAGTTGGAAAAAGTGATCTGATCTTAACAGAAGGACCTCAAATTGAGACCCGATCCAAAGGGAAATCTATGTTGGACGCAAAAACAAACCAGGGAATCTTATTCAGAGATGCAAAAAATCATGAGTCACTTTAATTTTTTTCAAATAGCTTATTTCGTAGAACGAGGTTTTAGTTTACTTACTTCGGCTTTATCCAAACACCGAGAAAACTTCCAACTTTGGAACAAAAGGATCTACAGCATCGTCCTGTTGACTTTTAACCTGATGTCGGTAAGTCGCTTTCGCTGCGCCAAACTCAATCACAACACCGAACTTCGAACAGATACACCGTGAAGTAAAGTTGTGTAATTGTAGCACTTTGCCAGTTTAAGTTGTTATTTTTAAACCAGTGCACTCAATTGTAAAACACATAACTAACCAACATCAGAATATCACAACGGAAATGATTGCATTAATGAAAAGTCAACAAATCAAACAGGAAAAATGGCTACAACAAAATAGTAAGTATATCTTGGAAGGTTTCCCTGTGACAACACCTAAGAAGTGTTGTTCCCAGCAGTCTTGTGAACCTGCCCACACAACTTCAGTATCTTTTTGGCAAGGCATCCAAACATAGTTGGGTTTGCACTACACTACTCACACTTTCGGCAGTCTATAACGCAGCCGTAGAGATACAGATCTCGATAGCTTTGTACATTTACTGAGCAGATAGACACCGGAGGTTCCCGTGTGAGTTTAGATTGAGTCCATGAGACAATCAGTCTAACACATGTAGTTCTTGAAGCGGAAACATCTTCACAACGTTGGACACATTATAGGCACGGTGTCGCATTGGAGAATGACTCGCGCCAGTATAAGTGATGTAATAATTGACAGCGGACATTTACAAGTTGCTAAAATTTTGGTTATCATCTATTGAAGTCCGTGCACTCTGTAACGCACTCCGTCCGTGATCACCCACCACTGGTTTCCTTGTTATCTTCTTCCTAAGATCATGTCAGTGCTAATCACAAACATAAGGGTCGTCCAAACTCTGTCTCTGCTCGTAACTAAACACTAAAAGTTCTCTAAAGCAATTTGTTCCCCTTATGAACTTGAATAAGACAATGAGAAGACGTAAATCATGTGATGTTCTCCGGAGTAACATTTCGTACATTCTGATCACACATGGACATGTAACTAATTTTAAACATTAAGACAGGGTTCCGTAGGGCGGAAATAATGGCTTAAGGGATTAGACAGACAGACACGGAAATGAAGATTAAACTAATGGGGATGCTGACTACCAAGGCAGCCGCAGCGTCAACACAAATTGTTTCTGAACACACAGGGGAGGATTACAACGTCTGATAGCCAAAGCCTCAACAAACTGGAGGATACGCTCCCGGTGACTTCGAAAAATCACAGAGAATGCGTCACAAACCTTGACTCTGTGTCCTGTTTGGATTAGATGTTTCGCTATTGATGAGGCCGCGTGCCGTCCGTTGGCCTCTATGCACGCGCCTGGCGTTTCTAGTTGTGTTTCCAACCATTTGGGAACATGCTCTTTGATACGAGAAGTCAGCTGACGATTTGTCCTCCCTATGTAACCCATACTGCAGCTACATGAATATTTGTATAAACAATGGGATGTGACAGATGTAGGTTGTTTGTCCGTAGCCGAGGAGACTGGTAAGGCCTTGGTTCGTTGTATTATACATAGTTTTACAGCGTTATAAGATCTGCATACAACAGCTGTTAAACGTCTTTTTGTCACTGTTGACTAGCCGTCCCCTAGAAACGGGAGTTCTATGTATACCGTCTTCTTTGGTACTGTTTTTTCTTGTATCCTTGGGGTGATGACACTGCTATAGTTCTTGATAAATTGCAAGGGGTACCCGTTGACCAACAACGTATCTCAGAGTGTACTTAATTCTTTTGGCAGATTATCATCTGTGCATAGCCTCCGTGCTCTGTGAAAAAGCGTTCGAACAAGGCTTCTCTTATATTGCACTGGACAGAAACTTTCAAAATGTATATACTGTCCTGTCCAAGTAGGCTTTCTGTAAATAGATCTTCCGATTGTACCATCTGGTCTTCGGATAATTACAATGTCCAAGAATGGAAGGTAGTTGTTTACTTCGCTTTCTCTAGTTAACTTGAGGTTAGGATGTGCTTGATTCAACTCCGAAAATACTGCGTCCAAATCACTTGAATTATCAAAAATAGCCAGGATGTCGTCTACGTAGCGCTTGTACAGTATCGGCTTTGACAAACTTTCACCTAGTACAGATTCTACCTTAGCCATAAAGAAATCAGCTAGGAGTGGAACAAGTGGACTGCCCATTGCAATAGGACACAGAGTCAAGGTTTGTGACGCATTCTCTGTGATTTTTCGAAGTCACCGGAAGCGTATCCTCCAGTTTGTTGAGGCTTTGGCTATCAGACGTTGTAATCCTCCCCTGTGTGTTCAGAAACAATTTGTGTTGACGCTGCGGCTGCCTTGGTAGTCAGCATCCCCATTAGTTTAATCTTCATTTCCGTGTCTGTCTGTCTAATCCCTTAAGCCGTTATTTCCGCCCTACGGAACCCTGTCTTAATGTTTAAAATTAGTTACATGTCCATGTGTGATCATAATGTGCGAAATGTTACTCCGGAGAACATCACATGATTTACTAAAAGTTCTCGCCCGTGGGTTTGAGACACTATGCTTTTCCAAAGCGACGTCTCGCCTGTTCATGATTGAGGTAAGTTGACTGTCTTATGTTCTGGTAATCATTTTGGGGTTAATATTCCAAACCTGTTTGAATGAGTTTTGCACAGCATAAGCGTGGTTTTAACTGTGAATGCCTTGTAATGGCTCAGTGCCGTGCACGAAACCGGACGGCTCGACCCTAACCACCAATTCGCCCCCATATCTGGTCAGTTGACCCTACACTTTAACTCTCACCCACGCACATACTGTCGTGCCAACTTTCGAAGCTACAGATCGATATAATGTGCGTTACAGGCTAGCACGTGACCCGTTAATCCCAATCCAGCCTGTACGTAGTCTCTGCTAGGTGTTTCTCACTTTCACTAACCCGATGGACAGCTAGCCCTGTTCCATTAACGTGACGGTTGTCAATACCGCACACACGACGCACGCGCGCATCCACCGGGTCATCCTCAGACGCGTAAACCTGCAAGCGTACGATGCCCGACATGCACGTGAAACAACTCACTCACGTAACTTAAGGCAACTTCCAACGCTGCGTCTAGGGCGATGAACAGTTAAGCAATGCGACAAGACAACGGACACGAGTTGCACCACAGTTCTACAGCTCCACATCGCATCAGCGTGATCCACCCACTTGGACATTACCGACGCACCAGGTATTGTTCGTCCGTGCTTTTACCAACCCCGACACTACTTATTATTAAAGGTTTGAGTTCAAACCCATATGCTCAAACACTTACGCACTGAAGATGTCACGTCATCTGATGAGGAAACGTTTGCAACCTAAACGTCAAGCTTGGTGAACATAGCAATACCTAGAATTTCGTTGATTAACTGTTGCAGTCAGAGAATCCTATATTTTCCATTTGAGGGTCTGTGTCCCAGGGGTAGGCACCTAGGTGACAACCAAAGTAACAGTGCAGTCTAGACATGTAAACTAACGGAGGAAGCTTATTTCATTTTTCCCATTCTACTTATTCAGCTGTGAAACTCGTAAAAACGTTTTTCTGTTTCTTACGCCTTCCGTGCATTGAGTATACACCGAAAGAGTGACAATGCATATCTCACTTCCGTACGTTCATTTATGATCTACGTATGTGTGCACGAAGAAGTTGGCGCCATTCAAGTAAACTAGAAGAACAGTACTAACGTTCCCCCGGAGGATACGTTATTTTCGGGCGAAAACTTTACATTCACATACAGCCAAGCGACAGCAGATCAGTCTAAAAGTTATCCGAACAGCAAATCAAAATCCAAGTTCACGTGATGAATAGTGTCCACCTGCTATCTGATTGAAAACAGGAGAATGAAAACGATTTCATACACATTGAATAAAACAGAAAACGACGTTTGTAGTGCTACTGTAGGTAGCGTCGTTATGAGGAATATCACATCAAGATGAACAAATTAACCACCATCATAAGGTGTACAGGGTGAACCAGATCCTCAAGCGACAAACATATGTCCCAATGGATACTGGTACACAGCATATATTTACTACTATGCATCCTGTCAGAAAGTAAGTTAAATTCACTGTGTCTGTACAAAGTGCTTCATGTTACAACAACCGGAAAGGAAAAACGGAGCATCTGGCTCGCAGGTTAAGTATAAACACACCGTCTGTTCAGTCTGTTTGACTTGATGGTCAGATTATCACAGGAGAGTTCATGGAGGTTGCGAACATCATTAAACGGGTTATATCAACGACGTACACGCCCAGATCTGACGTCAAGGGCGATGGTTTTTGACTGTGTCTAACATACTGGACTATATGACAATCGTGTCTTTTCTGTTTTGAATTTAGCACCGATTCATCTTTTAACATTGGTTAAACTGAAATGGAACATGTCAAGTAGCACGCACCACTACAGCCAGAGATTATTGATCGGTTTGTTATAGCTGATCAACTGTATACATGCTGGATATAGTTTTGTAATAAAACAAACTTTGGTGGTGTACTGATAGTAACCACACAAAAAGAAAAATAGTGATGTGTTCCTTAGGCATTATTATGTGAAAAAATCGGAAAATGAGCAAAGCGCTCGCAGACTTTCGTAGGTCATTCATCATTAATGTACTGACCACCGTAACGAAGTATTTTTTGGTTTCACAGCTCCTGTCACAACGGAGATTTGATGTAATTTGAAGAGTACTGTACTGATGGCACGGGGGTACTATGCTTGGCTAGGGACATAGAGTCCAGTATACTCCAAAGAAGTGGGTAGCAACGAGGCAGCTTAGTGTGCACAAGCCACTTCATCATATACAAACCATTTTGCCAAGAGATGATCAATCAAAGTCCATAATATTTACAAACTGAATCAGAGACATCGCGAGAGCACGCATAAAACTGGTCGTGCAAAGTGAAAATTCACTTTGTTTAGCTATACTGAATATCAACAAAGAGAATGGAGTGGGTGAACATGGCGACCCTTTGTGCGAGTAGTACACCGAGAACCATATACACATCTTACCGGCACTGCCTCCTGATGGGAGAAAGGAAACATTCGGTACCACCTTTAGAACAGACCATTTCGATCAATCATTGTGGACCATACACAATGATCATCATTCAACTAAACAACACTTCTCTCAATCGACTTCAAGTCTGTTTAATGACAAAGCTATACGCTTAGACAGCTTACTGTGTTACATCACCATGTACTGTCGGCATTTATTGGAGTTGCAAAGTGCTGGGGCATATGCTATGTACATGCGGCTGTATACGAATGAACTCTCTCTCCATATATATATATATATATATATATATATATATACATAAAGTATCTATAAAAAGGTCACACACTATGCAGGGAAGGGGTTATTGGGATATTTATATATATTCTGTTGTACAATCGTCCTTCCGGCTAGGCCGATCAGTGTAATTCATCTGATACAGAAAACCTTTTAGCACATGTCACCATCCACAGACGATTTTTTTTGGCACTGACTCCATGCTCGACCGACGTCCGACAATACGAAGAGGTCCATATTCGTACTCAATGTCCACAGGTGAGAATAAATAATGGGCCCTGGATTTTGTGTTTTGGACAGACAGCCTGAATGACAAACAGTCTAGAAGCACGCTTTGACGAGCTCAGCTGGCGAGCAGGAAAAGAAACACCCAGCCGAACGACCAAACATGACCGGTTGTTTAAGGTGACGAGATTAAAAAGGATACTAACGACGAAAGTGTAAACAGCTTCTTACTCGACAAACGGCTAACGCTAATCCAGATGTAACTGCGCTGTTGAATGGCATTTCTTTTCTTATCGTTTCGAAAGTTCAACTAAAGTGAAGCCACTACTAGGCAGTACTGTGACAGCTATGGAATTCCGCAGTCTACTGAGAACTACGTTCATACAAAGCTCGACTGTGAAGACAAATCTGTGGAGTTTGATATCCCAATAATAAAAGTCGGAAAGTTTGGATTTACAAAATCGAATATTACAAGACCCATCTGCTTCACACATGACCTGTGTGCACTATTGCATGGCATAATTGCATCTGTCCTGAGATGAATCCAACTCTCGGCTCGCTTAGCCGTTTATCCTATCAGTCCGACCTACCGATCGTCAGTTATTCAGGTCTTATTGGTTGCTTTCTCGATGCCACTGACAGCACATGCAACCAAGCACCACTGTGATAAACATTTACTTAAGCATCCTGCCTTCTGAACTGCATTGCAATATCAACCTCATATCGCAGCCACTAGATCGGCCACACAAACATGAACTGCCGATGCATTTGATCACCACACGACCTGAAATTGTGCGTAACTCTTTCACAAGAACTGTTCATTCAGACGGTCGTTGATTTTTGTCTACCGATTATACAGAGCTCCTTGAAACCTATGATGCGTGTATACTGAGAACATGGCGCATATTCTGACGGATTTCTGACAGTAAAACAGCACATCGTGGCAGCATCAGTTAATCCCGACTGCACCAGTAGCGTTTTTTGAGTAAATATTGTAATCTTCCAATGGAAGCATCCTGCTTATTGATTCTAGAGACTGGTAGTATTCCCTACACTACTATCCAAAGAACAAGTCAGTTGTGGGAATTGATTTTTGTCCGCAAACCTAGCTGCAATTCCCCCTATTCTGCTGCTTGTTTCCGCCCTGTTATCAAATGAACCCTGCATGAGCCGAATATTGGTTGAACTTGATTTCTCACAAAGGACGCGCACGCAGCGTTCGGTAGACACGCAATGACTAATGAACGCAGTCGATGGCTTGCCAGTCTACATCTTCCACAAGTGGCGTCGTCTCGCTCAGGTTGAAAGCAGCCCGAACCAATGCAAAACAATGAAGCATTCATTTATTCATATCCTACCTGATCTGACGGTAAGGTTACGGGAACAACGTAAGCATCGCATCGTATAAATTGACATACTCCTGTTTGTAGATGAGACAACTATCATATTAACTACATTCGCAATGGACACAGACTGTCAGTCAGACGGTGTGTGACATTGAACATACAAGTTGTGGATGGATGCACTCTCGATCTGACCGGTAAACGTCTAACAACCCAATCGATAACGAACTGATTTGAAACAAGCACACAGTAATAATAACAATAGAAAAAATCCGTTATCTGGTACATATATAGATGAAATGTAGAATATAGATGACAGCGAGCGAATGCAAACACAGTCTGCTTCAAAGAAGAATGAAAGAAAAATTTGCAGTACTGTTCGCAGTCTAGCCGTAGTATACCCAAAGTATGAAAAGGCAATCACATAGAATTAGATGTGTGCGGGGGTCACACATAGCTGCGGAAACGAAAATGCTAACATGACAACAAGAATGACAGTGGGCATTCGACTCAGTAGAAGAGCGGATCGATTGTAAAACAGGTAATATGCACGCAAACACAAGCACACACATTACCGAAGGGAAGAACCAAAGATAACGGCAAAAACTGGGCAACGGCTAAATGCGAACATCACAGCTGGAGCCTAACGGCTTGAATGGGACGCGTACGTATGTAGAAAGACGCGAGTTGAAAACAAGAATGATTTTGTACAAAAAGAAGAACAAAGTGGCTGATGTGGAAAAGATAAGAATCCATTCCAGCACTCAAACGAGCATTCTCAGAGAAGGGGAACAATCTTCCATTTTAATTTTTGCCAAAAGAAATATTCATCCTCCATAAAAGCCTAGGACAACACAGAGGGAGGATTTTACCAAAAAGTTCATTACAAAAGAATACAAAAGGACACACGTGCATAGTGCGGTTGAACAACCCAAATCGGAAAACAGTCGATAAATTCGGGATCCTAGAAGACAGTAAACTGGCGACTTTCACAATAGATCGGACAAAATGACGATAGGTTTCCGGAGCTGTAGCAATGACAACTATGACACCAGGGTGATGGATCATCCAACTGAGTGAAACCATGGAAAGCGCGAAAACCGATATCGCGGACAGTGAGATGAGAGAACGTGAAGAGGGAAAGAATAGTGTACAACAGACATACTTGTTACGGATGAGTTCAGTGCGAAAGAATGGAATTGACAAATAGACAGTTCCAGTATGTGAGGAACAAATGCAAAGATGGCAAGCAACAATAAGAAATTCAATAATGACGATGACGACGACTAGGAGAAGGCGGAGGAGTAAAAACAGTAATGACCATAATCACAGAAGTAAAACAGTCAAAATGGGTAAAACATTATGGTACAAAAAGGAGTAGCAGGTCGATAGAGGAATAGAGTGAACGAGTGCGTACGACTAGAAGTGAAACGGAAGACGGGTAAGTGCAAAATTCATTTAAGTATTTTGTGACTATCATAACGAAGACTAGCAGTAGAATTCATGGACTTATGACGAACAGAAAGAGCAACAGCAGTAGTAGTAACTACAACAGTTTCGATTGATCCTAATACACCAGTAACTGAACAGACATGAGACTACTGTCTGCGATAGCCGTTGGTAGCACACACTCGAAATTGGTTGACAAGTCGAACGAAAACTGTACGGAAGCGAAGGGAAGCAGTTAACAGAAACTGATGGAACAATCCAAGAAATACACAGATGAAAAACTGTTGTCCGTAAAAAGTTGAAATGGGAGTGGACGCGCACATGAACACGTACAGCGGCAATAGAAAAGATAATCCTGAGGATGGTTTGTTTCGCTGAATCACGAAGGAAATGATGCTCCGGGACAATAAAACCTATAACAACCTATGGCGATTTCATTCACCAGTCGTTCTCCTTCTCTGTTCTTGAGTCCATAAACACACTCTTAGGGTTGGAATAGATATCAGAACCAAACGATCCCCCGGAATCACCAGTGTGGTGTTGGTAAGTTGCCGAATGAAAGACGGAAGCAAAAGGGTAGTATTACGCAGATAGACTGAAGACAGGCTGCAAATGTACTGTCAAACCTAGCTGCTAGTAGAGCCTACCACGCTGATCCAACTCCACAATGCCCCAATCCCAGCCATTGTCCTTGATCAGATGGGCTAACTCAATGATGTACTTGCCCTCTTTGTACTTTTGGCTAATCTCGTAGGCTTGTTCGTATTTCCACCCCAGTACCGTGTGACAACAGTCACAAAATATGTCTGCCACCGAATGGAGACCTGTAGCGCGAAACGGAACGACATATGAGAAAAGAAAAGGCGAGATATGGGGATTGAAAGATTGCCAAAATATTCACTGAGTAGTCCATAAAAATAATGAGGTGAACAAACTCCCGGACTCTAACATGAGTAAACGAATGATCTAGTACTTTTTCGAAAGAGGTCGGTTGGAAGGTCTGTCTGAATGTGACAGCTGCGAGCAAATGTGAACGGTGTTTAGTTTGTATAAAATAAATCATCCAGTACTCATAATTACAACGTCCCCATCAGAGCAAATCAAACAAAAAACCAGTAGTGATTTAGCTTACTAGATCAAACATGTCACAGTTTCAAATCGAATTATCGACTTGACATAATTACGTAGCAATTATGGTGCAACTATAACTTTGAGCGGTTATGGAGTGGATGTTGAACCACAGCAATCTGGATACATTAGCAGAGCGCTGCTGAGTCCACAAGAGTGGATTATGCGATCGAATTTAAGTCATCCAGGATGTAGCCTAAAATCGACAACTAGCTAACTCAGTAAATCCGACAATTAGCAGTGTGACTGAAATCAGCAGGGTGTGTTACATATGTATTGGTGGCAATCACGCCCAGTAATGCCCTTATTGACTCATATCAATTGGTAGACATGCATACGTTCGAACGGACGTCTGGTGATGCGGCTAACAAGAACAAGTGGATGAAAAGACACAGGAGTAAGTCATAGAAACAGGTACCCTAGTTTAACTGTAGACGCAATACTTGAGTAGGATTGAAACAGATATGCGGTTTGACAGCATAACAGGTTTCATTAAGAAGGTTCGCGAGTCTTATAGAGATTGTTTTAACGGGTGTATCAGTTTTGAGTGGTTATAAAACGTGTATCTTTTATCGAAACTACATAAACGACATTGCACGACAGTGTCAACAGATCGTGCCAGTAAATTCATACTCCAAAGTAAATGCTACGTTATCGTGGGACGAATTGAAAGTTACGGTTCTTCGTTGGATCAGCGTGCTCACCAATCACATAAAATGTTGTCTAAACATCACTTAGAAACAAAGTATTAAAAAACAGATGCTCTCGATTGATTCTTCCTAGAGCTGTCATAATAATGTCACTAAACGAATGGGCATCCCTTATAAAGGATAGAGGCAACATGTAGGTCAGAATATCGAAGAGTCTAAACAGGACGATATACTGTGATTCCAAGAGTACACCTCCCCAATATAACTGAATGAAAAATTGACCGATTTATGCACGAAATATGCGTTGTAGGCTCAAAATGTTGATGCAGGAAATGTCCTGCTGACGCTGACTCAAACTTCCAACAGAGTGCGGTTCAATTTTGAAAGTAAACCACTCCTGACAGAGGACAGTGGCACACACGGCTGACGGCATCAGTTTCTGAATTAGACTGTCACAGTGACCGAACCTAAAGGACGCCCAAGCACAACCGTCACCACAACTGGTTTGCAATGCACTATTCGCGGTTCTACTCGCACACCTCGTATCCAGTGCAAAACTCGAACGAATAAGACCAGGAGGTATGTGAGTGGAGCCCTTTTTAATCGAGTTACCTAATAATGGTCAGTCAGATGGTGGGCCAGTGTGAAATTTAAGACCTCAGCTTTTGGAAATAAAAAAATGGAGACTAATTGCAAGTACAGAAGCTATAAAACAAGAAACAGTTCAGTATAAGAATGCATATTAGGGCATTCTACATAGGATTAGGGAGAAAAATTTAAACTTAGCCTGAGAAATAAAAAGTCTTCATCATACGAGGCACCAACGAAAATGACGAAAAGAAAAGATAGATGACCATCATGAACATCATGGGTTTCTGGAAAGGAGAGCAAGTGATTTACCAAACGAAGTGGTTTGCTAGTTAATACGAACGAACACACACGTGCACATGCGAACTGATTGGCAAATCAATGTGTTCTTCAGGCATTAGATGTAAAGGTAGTCATAGGAACGGGCGCCCTGGTTCATCAAAGTCGCATAGCCCGTTGGGGGGCTAGAAGCGATGAAGTTATCTACATAGTTAAGGTCACACAGTTTCCTACCGTCTCTATTGATGCGTAATCAGCTGATGGACTGCACACCATGAACAATGCTAACAAACACAACACACACACAGAGACGAAAAGACAAATGACAAAAGAAAACCTAAGAGTTACAGTATCGTCCGTCACAGACGGGAGCCTGGACCGTGTTACCTAGTGCAAATAGCTCTAATTTCTGACGAACAAACGCGTGTTAGCACACACTCACTTGGTTTAGTTAACACAAAAACTTCTTATGTCGAAACTTTAGTGAAGAAGGGTTGTGTTTGAAAATCGGAAGCAGTAAATGTGTTTATGCATGGTTGGTTGACGATAAAATGGCATAAAAAATAAATATTGACGCGCAGTCAGAAGGAAAAGGCGTAAAGCTTACAACAATCAAAGCTTAATGACGACAGGGTCGGGGATATCGATTAGATAAGTCTGAGTAACAGTCGGTCTATTAGAATACAACGGTATCATGTGTACCTATCATCTGGCTTGTGAAATCTCAACTGAAAGAGGTAAGACCACGGTGACATAAATAAAGAACAAGCTGAGATAAAAGTAACTGATGAACTGTTGACTAAACTCATACGCAAGAATGCATTCGATCATCTACCAAGCTTCCCAGCTAAGTTTATTTCCTAAGCAGGTTGTGACAGCGAAACACATGGTCAACGAATGATTAATCGGATAAAACATACGTTCAACCGGACGCAGATACAGAAAGGGTGTGTTAGTACGAAGCACGCTGAACTGGCACTGGATTTCCGATGAGCATGTGATGGTTAGAATGTCAGACGGCACGGACGATACAAATGCAATTCCTCACCTGGGTTTGCAGAGTGATTTTCCAAAGCAGCACGTGAGTAGTCATAACAACCCGGTGAGGTCTAGACTAACAGTCAATCGACAGAGCAGCACAGAGACTCAGACACAAAGGGGGCAATCGCGAAGTTGTCCTATTTCAAGAACACGCGTTTCAGGGACAGTCTGATCTCCAGATTGCAAGGCAATGCTAGACAATATGTCTAGAATGCACTGAAGAGTCTAGCCAATATCTAGGATGATTACAGTTAATGACTTATGCTACGAAGAGGTGACGGTCAGGGAAAAACGAAATATAGCTGGACAAATTCACACGGGCGTAGAACAATAAGTGAGCAAACGTCGTGCATATACTTATAACATGAGTAGAACAAGTAACATACAGTTATCATTCTACAGCACAAGGTGGGTGGGCAATGTGACTTTATGGATAGGCTTCGCGATCAGCACAAACGTGAATGAGCATTCCCTGAATAGCTTAAAAAACCTTTCACTTGGAGTTGCGAACGAAGCTACTATCTCAGACACGATCTACGCTCGATAGAGCTATATGGTATGATGACCTCTCGTACATACAGACACACTTACAAAACACATTCCATGCTAGGCTAACACAAGGAATAGGTACACAATTTTCTAAACTCAGTTCAAAGATTTATTATAGCATACAAGGTTGCATCTCGATGTGAACAGCTAACCCAAAATGGTCCTGGAAAAAGATCAACTGAAGTGTGTTTATGATCCACCTAGGCAAACAAACGCATATGCTAAATGATTGCATTTCCATGCTGTGCTGAGTCAACGTTAGTTCTCTAGATGGCAGGAATGTAGCACGCAGAAAGAAGGATGGCTGTATGCACAGTGGATACTTGTAATAAGAGTGATTGGTTGGGCTACAACGAACAAGTAACTACTTTATGGAAACACGCATGGTAAAGCTGAAGTGTGACGGGAACGCAAGATCGCAATCTCACGAGAATCGTAACTCCCTTGTTTACGGTGGGCAAACAAAAAAAACAATTTGGGAAACGTCTAGAATTGAAACATAAACGTTGAAGAACGTTGCTAATCAAGTATAGCCTTGTCTGTTGAAATTCAACCGCGAACCCGTGAACGCCGTACGAAAGCAAACTCCACTCTCGAAGCTTTATTACTCTGAACGAAGGTCAAACATCAGCCACCGGATTGTCATTCCTAGCCAAACCCTCAGCACAAATACACACACACACAGAACACGATTTGGTAGCAAGTCATGAGTCGGTACACGAAAGGCTCTCCGGTCGAATGAAACCCCAAAAGCAAGAACATTAGAAAAAGTGACCGGCCACCATAAAAATCAGGCGAACTATGGGCTAACAGCTCGCAGCACTGGTTAACAATATCAGTGAAACGTAATTTGAACATCATCGCACAATTAAGTCAGAGTTAAGGGGAATGTCGCGCGCGGATGAAGTCACGGCGGTTACAGAATTTGTACAAGCTACATGTACAAATGAAAATTAACACGATGTTCCACAATGAGCGTTGTCTGACCGTTCCGTGACAAGTGGAAGGGAATAAAATCAGAAAGCTTGCATTGCGTCAATACGGTGCTCTGAGTCAGATAGAGATGTAAGGATTGTGTTGGTGGCGGAGTTTATCAAATTGGTTTCAGGCAACGCTACGTGGTACATACTGATTGGCGTTGGCAGAGACTTAGCCGTCCGACCTACAGGCAGCATTATACAGCAACACGGTTTTACAGGGCAGTCCAACCCTTCTTCCCGGATAACTTCGCAATGAAGGACAGTCTGGAGATATCGATGACTTTGGTGTGGAGTCTCTTTGGTGGCAAAAGAATCGAGACACAGTATGTGGATGCATCGTTTCGCATTGCTGCTCTGTCAAAAACATAAATCAGGTCGAACCAATTGACCAACTCAACTGATCCACGCGGAGTGCTCTCCGCGTCTTCCAAGTACAAGATAGGAAAAGTTCAAATCTTATGCTTGACACGGTGAATTGCGAGGCCATCATCTCAAGAGATGGACACGATCTCACATACTAACATGAATGCTTTTCGGAAAATAAGTCAAATTAAGCGAGAAAGAGCATCAACTGCGTGGCAGCTACAAGATGACTGAACCGGTAATAGTCAATTAACCAATACAATTTCAAAGTATTGGAAATATGACATCATTTTGCCCACGCGGTTCCCAAACGACTTTATCCGCGAAGCTTTGATTAAAACCGATTGTATTTAACGACTATCTTCATTAGTAGTAGCGACGGCAATGCATTACAGGTAGATATTGAGGTTGGCACAACAATAAGAAAACAGTTCGAGTTTAAAGATGAATCAGGAGGAAATGGATGGGAGACGAAGTGGTAAACCCCAATATTTAACTTTTAGGAATGAAAGTCGAGGTAGTTACGATTTGTAAATCTCACTTTGCCTCGTCTACTGATCAGTTCTAGTACACATATAAAACCATGAAAACGCCCCTTTTTCTCAATCGGGTAGAACTCATGTTCACGTCGACAACGTTCTCCTAGACTCAGGGATTAGGGACCTCGAAAACGACGCAACAAAACAGTTGAAATGAAGTACTCTATTAATACAGCTTGTACAGAGAACCTTATACCTCACCATGTGCGCTGCAACAAATGTTCAGGGCATACTTCCAGTCGGAAAGACATTGAAATAGATAAATATTTCTCTGTAGGTCATCACTAGACAGATTCTTCGATTTTCAGAATTAGGTAGCAATCCAAGTTGCCCGGGTTTACGTCCGAAAGTGCGTTGTTCAATAGGATATTAGATTCACAACGAACCCATCGGTCAAGTAAGCGTTTGTAGCATGACGCTCTTTCAAAAAAACAACTAACCACACTTGATATGACTGCGTGCTATCTACACTTTGATGAAGTGTCATGTAATCGCTTTCAAGGCGTCGGAGTGGAGGCCGATAGCTAGCAGAACTTATGTGACAGAGACTTACGTGTAGGAAAATGAACTTTGTTGGCCGGAATATTCGACTTTCATCGTAACCAAATATCTTCTTTCAGGGAGGGGGTCACTTCTAGAAGAACGCTCACAAACACCAAAAATATGATAATGTTCGACCAAGTCTAATTGTAAACGCGCTTATCTCAAAGAACGCAGGACCAAAAACGTGAAATGAGGTAGAAGCACATCAGGAGGGAACGATCAAATTAATGTGAAAGACTCGACAGGATATCCGGCGGAAAGACGTTTTTGGAGTCAGGTATATGTATTTTAGTGTTCTCGGACTAAATCAGACATCGTTGTACAACTAATACATATGACCAGCGATAGAACGATATGGACAGTCAATTTGTTTTTAGCCAATTTTGCTAATGTATGGTCTGGAGTACTTAATTTTCGTTCACTGCAACTTCGAATATTCAATACTCTGAGTAGTAAAAAATGTATCATCGCGGATATGTTCTGCTCACCACTATGTCAGTAATGGTCTCAACGAAACGATACTGACAGTTCGCGTATGTTCCACGTTTGCAGCTCAAGTATGCAACGAATATTCTGAGTGAAATCAAGACCGTATGTGCCAACAAAGTCATGCAATTGACTAAGGCTAGCTACACACCCTGAACATATCAATCAACAAATGAAGTTCACACAATGAGTAATGTTGTGAACCAAAGGACGGAACTAGCATTTTCGTGTTGTTCAACATGCCAAGAGAGAGATTAACTAAACACAAGTGGAAAAATGTTCTGGCTTTTGAACAAGCGTGATAAAAATATCGCAACAAGATGCGTATATAGCGTGGTTGGAGAAGATCAGTAAGATGTAATCAGTACATTTTGACCCAAAACTTCCCCAAATTGTTTCGGCATGCTTCAGACAAGCAATGCACAAGCAGAAAGATCAATATTGTACCATTCTTTCTTTGGCGCAATCTTCAATTCGGCAGACAAACTGAAGACACTAGCAGTCAGGCATACTCACGAGGCAAAATTCACCGAAAGTTATCAAGTGTGTTGAGATGCGGATTGCATGTTGGAAGTTCTGAAACTATAAATTCATGGGAAAATGGCCATGATCGGATGTGTAGAACGAGAGAATTGACTCACTGTTTTGTTGGAAGATGACGGTTCCTCGAATGTTTATCTCAGTGACTGATAAAAGGGAATGCCCCAGTGCGGTAAGACAGACTGTCGCGTTCTCGCTTCAGTCCAAGTTTGACCCAAACCAGCTACTGCGAACACACCTTAAAACTATCTATGATCGTTTCCGGATAACGCACTTGTGAACACAACTTAGTCCCTCACGCTGATAGCAATTGCAGACAGCCTGGGTACTGAAAACAAACTGTTGTGGCAAAACATAACAATATACTATTGATTTTATGACGTTCGATTCGTTCTCAGCATTCCCGGATTTCTATCAACAAGAGTTTCTTGCGAGGCCCATTTCCTGTTTTGATCTAACCTTTTAGCTTAAACATCCGTCTCGTTGTTTCTGCACTCGAGGTTCCATTGGATACTGATCGGATGACTATGCTTACGTCGTTCTGATAAAGCAGACGGACGTCTTCTTTTGTCAATATTTCTACTTGATAGACTGCTCATTAAGTAACGGTACGTAGCACTTTCTTGCATGCAGAACGGCAGAATGACGTGCCGTAAACCCAGACACGTTCGTAAAAATGCAGGAGCTTTTATCCGACTGCCTCAGGTTACTGTCACGTGGCCTAAAGAGAAGTCTGAAAATACATGTTCGATGTTTGCGCTTACAACACTGCCCATCACGTGCGTGTCACCTGTTGATTGGTACGCCCCCGGCATGTAGCTAACCGTAAACAGTCACGTGGCTTTCCTGGCAGGTGCGATTTTGATTTCAGTGCAAATGTTCACGGCAGCTGCAAACGCGAAACATTCAGACTAACCACATAATTTTGTCGTGATCACTATCGATGCAATGTGTACAGTAAACTCGTTTTGATCAATACAGAAGTGGACCGGTAGTGTACGAAAATTGATTACAATGGACCATATAACAACTAAATTAGCTAGAGAATAGACTGCCCCCATTATTCGGTCATGGGGTGTACTATTCATCTTTACTGGGTAATACAGAGCAGTGTTTGAACTGTTATATCGTGTACTTCAATGATACAAGTCGATATGCTCCTAACACCAAGATGATCGCGGAATCGATGGCTTTTAAATAAAGAATTTCCAAGATAATTCAAAAACCCAAATGCAATTTATCCTGCATGGTGAAGGAGCACTTCACTGATAGGAACCATGCTGGTGCGCCGTAGGGCTCAATGATATCACTCTCCCCATTTCCTTTGTATACTGATGACCTCGTCCTTTGTCGCATTTGTAACAACAGTAAAAACGAAAATTCGACGCAAATGACCACCAGAATAACCTGGCAAGCTTATATCTAGATTTAACAGCGAGAGGATACCCTAAGTCAGCTCTAAGGAAAATGAAAAACGTCGGCCATGGCCACCTGGATGTAGTAAACGGATGTAACAGTTCGCACAGGGTGCTTGAAGTCATTTATAACTCCACTGGCTTAAAATAATTGTCTCGATTGCAACAATGTATCAAGTCATCACCATCACAGACAGCAATACATCAGTGGTTCACACTGATGCTTAACTGCCACACAAACATGAAGAAGAAACAAACCCTGTTTAAGAAGATAGAGAAAAAAGGGAGAGGGTAGGGGACCTAACCGCTAAAAA
>JTDE01001764.1:0-13943 GCA_014338405.1 Paragonimus skrjabini miyazakii | reverse complement strand
CACAAAAGTGCGAGAACATTACGCAGAAGCACACAACGATTCACAATACGAATGCCATTTACTACAATTCTTCATCATATCAAACAGCGTCCTCAATCCAAGATGTTTTTCGTTTTTTGAACCCCAACCAAAAAGTTAGGAACATCCCACTGAAGCGAGCTTCAGTTCCAGTGTATTCCATACTCGAAAATAAAGTTTTGCAGATGTACAGCGCTGATACAACTCATAAGATGAATGAACACCTTTATTACTTCCAACGGTTTATCCCCAAGGATCAGAACAGGTGCACAGTCTTGTCAATTTTGAAAAAAACGCATTGCATTTAAAATGTGAACAGGCCACACCAAACTGGCAGTCTGAAACCTGCATTTTGTCCAAAATGTCGTCTGCTTATTCTTAGTCTCAAAGCAATATTTAGAAGTATTTCTCCGATATCACGTTCGAAGTCTGTCAGGGAACACTCTAGGATTTCGTCTGCTGCAAAGCTCAGTAAGAAAGAAAAGGTTGGATAGCACTGTCGCATCCCACTTATGATGAAGAAGGTCGGCGATAACTGCCATAGGTTCTAACCTGGCCTGTAGTCCGACAGTAAACTGTCTTCGAGATATTCAGGTACTTCTCGTACACACCCTTCCTCGATAGACAATCTAGGAGCCCAATTCCTTCAACTGAATCAAACGTCTCTCCGATATCTAGAAAGACGACAACTATCGGTCTTCCGTATGAATGACGGGGTTTAAGCGTCCGGCGAAATGTGAAGATGTGATCAAAACAGCCATGACCAAAACAAAATCCAGCTTGCTCCTTGCGGACGTGTTGTTCACGAGATGCATTTTAGCCCACCAAGCACTGAGGCTGCAAGTAGCTTCGAGGTAACAAGAATCAGATTAATCCCTCGGTGATTGGCACATGAAGGGTGATAGCCCTTTTTGAAAATGCAAACGATGCTTGCTAAACTCGTAATTTCAAACGATTTCCCTGATCAGGAATTTCCGAGGCACATCCGGTAGCTCTCTGACTTAGGCAGAACCCCTGGCCAAAAAACAGGTGGGGGGGGTTGTCAGGGCCAGATGCCTTGTGACGTTTCAGAAACTTCATCTGAAGTGGGACTTCTGTTTCTGAGGGAGAAAAAATTATTGAACACAGGGTGTGCTCGATGGCATAATCATCTGCGCGAGCGACCAATTGAATTACTGTTGGAATTGGTATTGGTATGTTCACCGAGCTTGGCGAACATAACAATACCAAAACCATCAACCCGAGCTACGAACAACACCACCACCGTTCACAACTATCCGAAAACTGTTGGAATTGCTTAGCCCAGCGTTCTAAGCGTCGCTGTAAGTTAGAGGTAGGCTGACTACCACCTTTACAGATTTTCAGATTCACGTTCAGCTTCCTGATATCCACCGCTCAGACAAAGTGGAAAGACTTTCGAAAGTTCCAGGCAGCGGTTTTTTTTAACCTAGAGAGCGCGTTGTGCTTACTGGGCCCCGGAACTAGTTCTTAACTGTTTCCGGAGTTTTAAGCAAGTGGCCTAGCGAAATGAAATATACCAGCTGTTAAACGGAATATCCCAGCGACTGTCAAACAGTCCGGGTGATCGCACAGAAGCACAGTGGTTGGCAGCTAAACGAATAGCAGTGACGCGTGGCGTAGTACCACGCCGAAAGAATACATGCCATATATGTGCCCAATGTCACTCAAGGTCTATCGGTGTGCAGGAATCTACAACACAGGCAAATACGCTCCACAGAGAGTAGAGCGCTTGTGTCTCAGCTAGTCTGGATACGTCAGCTGATGTTTGAAAACGATGTGGCCGCCCACCGAAACACAGAGCGGAATTGGCACAGATCAGTACATAACAAGAATCCATAAAGTATCCTAAATAGATCTAGTTTTCGCAACTGACGGCTATACGATCAGTTTGTGTCCATAAATGACTTAACGATGGAGGCCGCCAAGTGGTGAATGGGCGTTTACAGCGCCGAAAATTGATACTCGCCGGGAACGAACCGTTATTAACACTAATCTGCAACAAACATTCACGTTTGTCTGTTTAGCGAGCACAGAAAGAGTGGTGGCCATCTAAGCCACACCCGTCAGTATTTAACCTGCCTATTCGAGCATCCAAGTCTCTATCCAGTATCATAATATCCGTGCACCAAGTGGTGTACCGAAGCTTGGGAAACTAGTGATGGAAAAATAATTTTTGCGTCTGGACTAAGTTGTGCAGCAGCATGTGCCACAACAACAAATAGACTGTTTGTGATGGGTGCCCCACCATGTTCTAACCATATCTTCAAGTCTAAGAAAGCAAAGAAGACTGTTGACGAATATCCAGTTAAGTAGCACCTTTCCTGAGTATGCGCTCAGAGTAATTCCAACACCGGCTAAACCAGTGGTTTGAAACACAGGGACTCCAGACGAACATACCTTGTACGGACACGGTGGAGCAGCAGGCGGAAATTGAAGGCCCAGCACTGAGCCAGTCCTGAGGCCGTGTTGTAACGAGAGCATACACTGACGTACAAGAGCCGCCTGTTGACCTATCTGCGTAGGTCCAGACATTAAAGATGGCAAATTTAAGCGGTGTCCTGGGGAAAAGCCAAGGTTTGAATTGATCAGGCAAAGATGCCACACTGCTGTTTGGCAACTTCCGTCGCTAGCAGCAAATGAAGTAAGTCGCCAGTGTGTGCCAACAGTAAGGCTGAGGAAAGGGCACCAAGTATAGTATTTAAGGAACGGGAGAGAAATGAAACAGATCCTTGTGGTGGCGCAGAAGTCAACGAGATTTTAAAAAATGGCAGCCGAAACCTTGGCCGAAGGATTACGGTGAGAGCATGAGAAATAATTCATGGCCAAAATAAGGCCATATCTGTGAGGATGGGATACTTTCCGGTCACCTAGGTCGAAGAATGGGGTTGACTAGAAGGGCCCATTTGGAGTCTTGGGGTTACATAACACCTAACCCTGAAGGCAGTGGGATGAAGCACGAAGTTCCCAATTCAGTGGAGGCAATGTGTCGCAGTCAATGGCATACCTGCGTCCATACCATTTCTAGCTCTTCCGCTTAGTCTTATTTTAACAATGTTCAACCTTCTTAGTAACGTTTTCTTCTAGGATATTCCGTCATTGTTGAGGCGAGCGGCGACCCGAGCCACAGTACCTTTTGGTCAGGCTCATGGCTGTTATGATCATGATGACGGATGGAGTTCATCCACCCCGGACGCCCAATGCACCTTGTATGGGGTTGCGACAAAGGCAACGCAATAGCTTTAAGACTCACCAAAGAAGTCAGACTTCGAGATCTGCTCATCCAAGAAGTTCAAAACCAACAGAACGGTTGCGATGCCTGCCTTCTGTCATCGGGAGTTGCTAACCAAATTAATTCATATACCTTCAAATACGATCCAGCCATTTACCGTACACGGTACATCTTTCGTACCCGTTGTAGCCGGTGATGATAATAATGATTCGCGCGCCTTCCTCGGGCGCTGTCCATGGTCGGTGGAGACCTAACACGTCTAAACACCATACAAATATCACACTACACTGACGGCATGCTGCCCGGGATCCCGAGTGTTTCGGCTGGGGCATCCGAACCTATTTTGTAGCGGGTTAACAGGTAGAATTTCTTAGTGCCGTCAAGGCTCCTAAGTGGCACTTCATAGGAGGTTCGGTTGCCCATTGCCAACCAACTACGTTTTACTAGTACCAAAGTTCGTCGACCATGACGGCTTATTCGCCACGAGACCCCCGCTTGTTTCGCAGTTATCTCTCAAGTGGAAGGTCTTTCCACAATCCTCAGCCTGGGAGCGCACTCGGTGGCGTTGACGTAGCTCGCCCGGTTTCCTGAGCATAGAAACAGAGATGAGAAAAATAGTACAGGTTATCAGTGTTCTGTTGCCATCGTTCTCATCTCCATGGGGGATACCGTCAAAAGACAACTGTGATTATGAATACGCTGGAGTTTCTGACATCCACGACGTATAGAATAAAACAGGGAAGCCCAAACTAGTTTCCGCATCAACAGGGACTGCATTCGTCATTTAAAACTCCATCATTTGCAAGGATATCAAAAGCATCATGGCCGCCAAACAAATCAAACTTCTAGGTTGAGGTATCCAAGAACAGTATCAAACCGGATCCCGGAAACCCCAGCGAGAATTAGCCCCTTCCCTTAACTTGAAGTCACAGCAACGAGTGGCGGGACTATTCGCTTACTATTTACAGTGGATATCACACTTCTCTGATCAAATTCACAGACGTGCGTAATAACACATTCCCTCTACCCAGTGAAGTCAGAGAATCCTTTGTGGCTCTACAAAACGAGCTGTCCAATGTCACTACCTGTACTATTCAGTAAGATACACCTTTGGTTGTCCAGACAGACGCCTCTGATGTGGTGATCGCAGCCATTCTGAATCAAAATGGTCGATCAGTAGCCTTCTTCTCGCGCAGTCTGACGTCCACTGAACGGCATCATTCTGCCGTAGAAGAGGAAGCGTACGCTATCGTGGAATCCATACATAAATGGAAGCATTTTCTACCTCGCAATCATTTCAAACTTCTTACAGGCCAACGTTCTGTTGTCCTCATCTCAAGGTAATCAGCACAGAGGGAAAGTTAAGAACGATAAAAATTGGACGTTTGAAGTTTGGACTGTTGCCATCCAAGTTCGATGTTGTGCATCGACCTGGTAAACATAATCGAGCAGCAGATGCACTTTCACGTAATTGTTGCAGGGCACTAATGACAAATATCGACTTGAAAGGACTACACGAATCGCTTTGTCATCCCGGTATTTTTCGGTTAATGCACTTTGTGCGCGCCAGAAACCTCTCCTTTTCTCTGAAGGAAGTTCGAAGCGTTGCTGCCAAATGCCCAGTATGCTGTGCAATCAAACCTCGTTTTTCCTCCAAAGTTTAAGGCGAGTTCATAAAAGCCACACGATCATTCGAAAGACTGTCGATTGATTTTAAGGGTTCCCTTCCATCAGTAACCCACAATCGCTACTTTTCAACAATTACTGATGAATATTATCCATCTCCTTTTGCTTCTGCATGTCCCGAATAGATTAGCGAGACCGTTATTAAATGTTTTTGTCAGTTGTTCGCGTTGTTTGGTATTCCAGCGTACATTCATTCGGATTGTGGATCGTCATTCATGTCGTCTATGGTTCGACAGTTTCTTCAAGAAAGGAGAATCGCGACAAGTAGAACGACACCATACAACCACCAGGGTAACGGGCAAGTAGAGCGTTTGAATGAAACGCTGTGAAAAACCGTGTTGCCCGGCATGATATCTCATAATTTGGTAGTCAATAAATGGGAATTTGTCCTCCGTACTTTGCATTGCGTCAGATCACTCCCGTGTACCGCAGCTAATGCCACACCATCATCACCATTGCAGCCATGAGCCTGACCAAAAGATACCGTGGCTCGGGCCGCCGCTCATCTCAACAGTGACATGGAATATCCTAGAAGAAAATGCTGTTGAGAAGTTTGAAAATTATTGAAAGAAGACTAAGAGGAAGAACCAGAAATGATATGGATACAGGTACGCCATTGACTGCGACACATCGCCATCTCGGATAGCGTCTCTAACCAGTGGTTTGAGTGCACACGAGGACCCCAGCCAGGCAGGCGACACCTACCCACTCTGCTCAATGGAACAATCAGGGTCTTCATATTTTGTGACCGCGTTGTTGCTTGACCACCACGCGGTTTTACCCAACTGTTGGTGGTCTCAATATATAATGCTCGGTACGGTAAACGGTCCGCTGGCATACGGAGTACGTGACCTAACCATCGCAAGCTATGCATCGTGAGTAGTTGACCAATTAATCGCGCATCCCGAGCGTTCCGGAATACGCGCCGATGAACTGCCACACTGCTCACGCGATCAGCCCACTTAATGTGGGCTATTTGCCACACTACATAGAAGATTACTCCTCTATAACCGTAGGTCGACCTCCGGAACAACCCTCCCGATGTGGCTCACTAAACTTGGATCGGTGTTGTTTAAGAAGAATGTCAGACAGTCTAATTATGATCCACTCATCGAAAAAGTTGAACTACTTCAGTGCAATCCATAGTACGCGTACATCCGCTTCCCTGATGGCAGGGAGGAAACAGTTTCTGTTCACCAACTGGCCTCCAAAGGAGAAGGCATGCCTGAGAGGCCCTTGCAAGGACTATCGACACCCTTGATCTAAGAGACTACATCTGTACCTTCTAATCGCGTCCCTATCACAGAGCAGCATAACAGTATTCCCTCAGTTGACATACACAACACTGAAGCATATGATCCCCCCAATATCGACCACTCACGTACTCTTGAGACGCTAATCAAACAACAGCGTGTTAATCCATACAGTCTGAGAAACAGAGACGCATAAACCTATTGCATACTGACGCTCACTACCAAATATTGTTTCTCTGATCAGTATACCATTTGTTGTCTGCTCACACGTCTTGATGAGGAGAATGTTAAAATATTCTGTTTGTTTGTTTGTTTCATCCTTGAGTTGATAATCTATTTACGTTTTCCATTTCAGCTGTCATACGACAATTGTTAGACGAGTAAAACCTATCATACGGGCCTCTTACTCTTCTGCTTCCGACGAGAGACCGTTGGTTTGTGCCGTCGAATCTGACTGTTCACAAAATTAGGTCACCCAGCAAACGCCGATAAAACAAGGAGTACGCACTCAGTGTGTCAAATCTTTCTAAGAGTGACAGACCGTTCAATTCGTGCACCAGGCGAGTGTCCACATGCATGAGCCGTTCCAATGCTACGTTACGACGCATTAGACATGACGGGTTCATTTGGATCCAATAGTCGAGATGAGGTCTTACAGGCGAAGTAAACAACTTGCAGAACACATCGTCCGTCAGCATCCTGAAAGCTCGACGAACCATCCACAGCACATGAAAACACTGCTGGCAGCCTGATGCCATTGACTGCAGGACTGCAGGTCGTCGGAAATAATAAAACAGAGATCCACCTGTTGACTCACGACAGGCAACTCCCATTCGCATAGTGCATACGTGGATGTAGTTGTAGCATCAAAACCAATGCGCAATACGGTGTTCTTCAGGATCTACCACATCTTATGGTCATTCGAAAACATCAGTAAAAACAATCCCATGAGTTCAGTGAGCTCACTGACTGAAGGTGGGGAGAAAAGACGGTCCAAAACCGAACATTGCGGCATCTGAATTATCATCATTACCATCGTAACAGCCGAGAGAATAACCAGAGATACCGTGGTTCGGGCCGCCGATCACCCCAACAGTGATGTGGAATATTCTAGAAGAAATGTTACTTAAAAGATGATAATAATAATAATAATGATAATAATAATAATAATAATAATAATAATAATAATAATAATAATAATAATAATAATAATAAAAAGAGGACCGGGCGGAAGAACTGGAAATGGCATGGATGCAGGTAAGCCGTTGATTGCGGCAAACCGACATCTCGGATAACGTCTCTAACCAGCGATCTGAACGGCCATGAGGAACCCAGTCAGGCATGCGACACCTACCCACTTTGCTCATCGGAGCAATCAGGAACGTCATAATTAGTGACCACTTTGTTGCTTGACCATCATGTGGGTTCAAACAACTGTTGGTAGGTTCAGTGTATAATGGCTGGTAAGGCAAACGCTAAGCAGGCATGCGAGTACGTGACCCGCCCATCGTAAGCTGTGCAACGTAATTATTTGACCAATTGATCGCACATCCCGATCACTCCGGAATACGCGCTGGCGAGCGGCCGCGTTGCCCACGCGATCAGTCTACTCAATGTGGGCTAAAAGAAGCACAGGGAGGTCTCCATGTAACACAATGCCTCTTCCTGTGCTGAAATACGGTGCTCGAAATATACAGACCGTGGGATGAGCATAGCTGCAACAGTCTTTCACCACTGTCCGTGCGTTTTGCCCGGATACCAAACATACCTCCCAGCCGCTTCTCGTCCGGAGAAAGACGACCAAGCTGAGCATTCAAATCACCCGCTAGTATGATAATGCCTGAGTGCTTGGTCTGCCTCAGAAGGTGCCATAGAACGCATTTTTGGTAACATCTAAACAGCTGTCCGTCACAGTGAAGGCCGATATAACGAATATCCAGCGTTTCTCTTACTTATGTTGACAGACCTTGACCGAAGTATTGACTCTGACAGCATATAAACGAGTGTTTAATGGGATCCAATCGTACAAGCACTGTTCTGCACTAGAACTCAGTGTGATTCCGAATCCAGGTTGACCACGAGATTTAGACTCGGCGTTACCTGATATCCTGAGATAGAAGCGTTTGGATCGACAGTTACCTAGAGGGGCATTCAAGTGGATAACAGTGCTAGAGTGGTAGACTCGCGTCTCCCACACGCAGCACACAACAAGCTCCAGACATGAGACAGTACTAGCCAGAGAAGCTTGCTGACCGACTTGTCAGAGAGTGCGGACATTGAAGGCGCCAATTTTTACCAGTTGTTATGACTTTAGAAAACAATTATCGTTTGAGGATGCATAGAAAGCAGAAAACTTGGAGAGGGGGATAAAACAGAAAGAAAAGGGCGTAATGGATGGATAATGTCACTGTTGAGAGAACTATAACTTCTGATTCTTCTCGGTCGTTTATGCCGCAGAACGCGTTTGAATTGAGGGACCCCACCCCGAGTCTCTGACTCAAAAGTCTGACCTGCGAGACAACATGATACAGGGTTTTCTTGGGGGACCCTACCCGGAACCAATCACTTAAGGGTCTGCCTCACTTGGCAGTGAGAGGCTTGCCTAACCCGAGGGCGTAGTGAATAAGACAACAAATATATGCTTCTAAGCATTGTTGCGTGCAGTGGATATATGTGAAGCTACATCAGGCTTTGAGACTACACCAGATGTTTTTCGAACGTACTGGATAATACACCAGTGGTTACGGTTGACCGTTGGACGATCGGATTGCTCTTTATTTTAGGGTCTTCCTGATTCGGAAGACAGCAGTGTCGTGACCATAAAAAAAGTTCTGCTGTATGCTCATAGGATCGTGTTTCACTGCCTAAAAACTACGCACTCCTACAACCCCATAAGTGCATTTGCTTTTCGTCTGACTGTTCCCCCTTGGTCTGTCTGACAAGGTTAGACTTAGAAGGACCGGAATCATAGTCGGCATAGCCCTCCGGATCGATGCAGTGCACGAGTCTGACCACCGCGTCAAGGTAACAAAATACGTAAGAATAACATAATGGGTCATCGTCACAACGTTTCGTGTATGGGGGTATTTATCCGTTTCTATCCACACACATTGTTCTTTGCCCCAAAGAAATATAAATATCCATCGTAAGACCATCCCATTCAAGCCAAAGGAGGGTAGTATCGTACACAGCCTCTAATGAGGTACCTTGTCAAAGGTCTTACTGAAGTCAACGAAAACCACATCTACGGCATGACTTTGACCCATCGCACCCGCTCATTTATCCTTTTTAGTACGCTTTGCGTGGCGAAAAAGCCCACGCATGAAGCCGTGCTGGACTGGACTAAGGATCCAAAACGAGTTGAAGGCGTTTCTGTCCCTTTCCTCACCAGCCTATCGAGGAGTTTTACCACGACACTGGTCAGGTCACCACCACCACCATCACCACCAAAGACAGCAACACGTCAGTGGTTCACACTGATGTTTAACCACCAAACAACCACGAAAACAAAACCCATATAGGAAGAGAGAATAAAAAAGAAGGGGAGGGGAAGGGGACCTAACTACTAAAAATAGCAACGTCTATACTCAGACATACATCAAGGCGCCTACATTCTGAATGTACCGTCTTGCCTCCTTTTTCCATGTAAAACAGATGACCACCTCACGGAGAAACCCAGCCTTCAATGGAATTCTGGAAAACCAGAGTAAGCGGGCTACACAGAACCCCTGCAAGTTCAAAAAGTAATCTTAGGTTGTATCCATTAGGTCCATCGGCTTCCGTCCCCTCAACAACCTAAAAGTTCTAGAATCAAAGATCTGCACTTCCTGTAGAAAGAGGTAATCCTCGGGTTTTGCTTTCAGTTTCCTGGATGGGGCAGGATGTTTTAGCACAAAGGTGCTAACATACTGGTTTTCTAATAAGCGCGTCCTGTCTAAATCAGAATGAATAAGATTTCCATGAGCAAATGTACCAAGGCACCCCTCCCCTCATTATGTTTTATACATCCGAAGAAACGTATCTGGTTTCCAGAAGCAGCGTTACGTATCTCCCTTTCATATCGTAACTTAGTATCTCTGAGAAACTATTTGCAATTACCTCGAGCCACTCAGTGAACTTCAAAAGTGATAATCGATGGACTACCGACATGAGCTCTAAGCACTCACCAGCACTCGGACTACCCTCATATCCCCTCGATCAACTTATGGGAGCGTCTGGGTGAGGTGTTTAATGATTGAGGAGGGTGTATAAGGTGCAGAAACAGACACCATTTGGTTGTGAAGCTTCTACCAAGCAGTCTCCATGGCGTCCCCGTCCATGATCAGGCATGGTTGACGAACGGCGGCGGCCCAATCATAATGGAAGCCTGATTTCTAGATGTTAGCATAACGACGCTGAGCATTGTACCTCTTACAACACAGTATCGGAACAACACGGAGATATGATCGCTCTAGCCCAGTGGCTATTTGCAAACCAAATCGCACACAAAGTCGATGGAGTTAGCCAAGACAAACTCCAATGCCGAAAGGGTTTGATCTGTCGTAAGACATGCTGATTGACTAACAAAATGATAAAATGCTACTTGAAGAGTAAGACCTAGAAGATCATTTGCAAAGCTTCCTGTTGCAGCTGAACAGGAGTGGAACTCGCAACACACTTCTGGCAAGTTGAAGTTCCTTAGGATTGGACATCTGTTTGATGCGTGCCCACGGATGAATTGCGGAACATCAGATGACTTAGAAGTGGGACTTCTGTAGACAGCAATCACTTCCAGCAGTCCTTCGGACAGCATGTTCATACGCGACACTAATGTTTCGACAGTTCCATCAGAACTGAACGATTCATCACATCAAGATTATTCTTGACGAACAGGGCAACACCTTGAGGCCGAGGAAGTCGATCACACCTGAATAGTGCATAATCTGTTACAAGTAACTCGCCGTCGTATATATCTGATGGTAGATCAGTTTCAGTTAAGGCAAGAATTCCCAATAGGCGGTGTTAGAATGCGCATTTCTTAACGAAGCAGTTAAGACAAGTCACATCATACAGACTGATTGATTCGGCTTCGAGTGGATTTATTTGTTTTATTCCACTCAGCTAATCAGACTGCAGCTATGCGATTGAATGCTTGTGTGCTATCTGAACTGTGTTAACTCGCGTCTGCTTTTTGATATCCCATGTAACGTGATTTGTTCTAACGCTCCGACTAACATAAGATTATCTCGTTTGGTTTGTTCTGTGCCTTGCCGGCCATATACGGTAATCGTTTAGCCCCATGAACTTAGGGTCCTGTGGCCTAATTCTGACTCGGGTTTCCAACAATCGGTGTTACTAAATTTCTTCTCTTAAGTTTTGCGTCAAAAGATCAAGTGCGTAATTGAAGAGGACGATTCAATAGACAGCTGAAGACTAAAACATGCACTCTATGCATCCTACTCTCTAGATTACGCACACTGCTTAGAACTAACTGAAGGAAGCAGGAACAGCGACTTCGAGATCATAAACCAACAAGACCACGTTTAAAAAGAAGGAAGAGGAGTGTCGGTCAGCCACTGGAAAACCCAGAAGCATGAGCCTTCGTCCATCCGCAGAGCTTCCTGACCGCAGATGCTTAAGGTCTTCATTTCGCTTGGGATGATCGGCAAGAGACAAACCTTCGTAGGCGCTTACCCAGATTCTTTGGGTTCGGAAATAAGGCGTAAAAGTACTTCGCGTTCTTCAGTGGTACAGGAGATTACCCCCAGCAGCCTAGGTCGTGGATATGAAGGACTGTACAGGATGTTACCCAGTCGCGCAAACTTGCGGACTTCGACACCTTGGAACGTTGAGGGCATAAGGTTTGTTACATAAACTGTGAACCATTTGAAGCTGGCCTTCATTCGATTTCTGGGTGGTTTCTCCACATGTACTTTTACTTTTCGAAAAATGAGGCTGGAGTCCGTGAGAGTCCCTACGTCTTGACCTGCCTGCTGCACAATTTTTGTACTTGCCACGCTACTGCGTTTTGCAGATTTCCTTGTTGCGAGCAGACCAGGTGCCTTTGGCGTGCGCCCTGCCCGTATATTTGTTGCGATGGTCTTCGACAACTGTGGATTACCCATCAAAATGCCGGATTATTCAAGCATAGCAGCCTTGGATTTCTCTTTACGTGTCCATCCACTGACCTTGCGAGATGAAGTTTCTGGAGGGCTCACTTTTGTGATCATCCATGTCTGCTTGCTGCTCAATGCTGTTTAATTCGTTAGTACCAACTGGCACTGACGGCGGATTAGCAACGATGGTGGTATAGCTCGGTAAATCCGCAATAGCATCAAGGATAAAAGCATCATTCGGCACAATTTTCGAACCAGCCGCGCCGGTGGCATGTGGTGAAGTGACTACAGACGAGGAGACGTCTGCATTTGGGAAGTAGATGTCCATATCCATTGTGTCACTCTGAACATGAAGTGGTTAGATCAGTAAACGCGATGTTCGCATAGACATCGGCGGAATTGATTGAAACAATATATATCAAGCGATCAACCTTACGCCCCATCGCTGACAACAGAACTGCCAGTCGATCAAGCTCAATCAGCTCAAAGAGCACATGCTTAGGAATAACGCCACAGTTGACCGTCTCAGATAAATTTATGGTGAAGCGGTCAGCACGGTACAGCAAACTTGCATTTTCGCTCACACGGTGACGATACTGATCAGTTTGCAGGCCTGGATAGTATTTGTGGTACCAATGAATATACTGGTCATACCGCATACCTCCTGAAAAGTTGGCGGCTTATCGCCACAACTCGGTTGGCTGCAACGGAGCGAGGACATCAGTTGATTTCTCCAAAGATTTACTGATATTTCTTCTTTCATTCTCCATATACAGATGGAAAACAAGCGGAAGGTACGGGAGGTGGATGTAAATGGATGACTGAAAGTGATGGCTGTATTTTCGGCCAGCCAGAGGGCTTCACCGGATGGACAGGCACAATGAAAACACTAGTACTAACCTGACAAGCCTCGGCGGAACTATTTTAAAAACTTGTCGAATACCCCGAGTTAACTACAAGGCAGCACTCAGTTCTTTGAAGGATCAACAATATCCGACAATTGTACTTCCGTATATTCAGGGGGCAACTGAAGAGTTTTTGACAGTTCCTGCGACAGTAATAGCGGTAAACGATTTGCTTGTCAAATCTAATGCATACGCGGAAACATGGCTTAGTTCAGCCCAGGTCGCAGGACATGCTAACTAATAGCATGATAGCCGAGTCTCTTGTGTTAGTGGGGAAATGATTCTCGACTGCGTAGACAATGTCAAGCACATTTGCTTGAGAGTTTAAACTATTATTCAACATCGGGTTGAATATGCATTGTAACAGTATGTGATTGAAGCAGAAACGTTATATATACTGCGTTCCTTCATAGTCAATGCCATTCTGTGTGAACAGCCACTTTATCAATACAACAAGACCAGAAGCCACAAACGCCACAAAGCCCTTTATGCTGATGATCTAAAAATCTGGAATGCTTTTGATCCCAGTGCATTGCAGATTGACCTCGACCGTATTAAGGGCTGGTCAGAAGACTGGAGTCTCCCTCTAAACGACAGTAAGTGTGCACATATGTCACTCGGAGGAGACTACGGGGAACCTTTTCGTGATCCATGGTGCACAAAGTTTAACGGATATCACGAAAGTTGATCATAAATATGACCTAGGGATTCGGATGTCAACTAGTTTATTCTTTTC
>JTDE01001763.1:94486-128098 GCA_014338405.1 Paragonimus skrjabini miyazakii | reverse complement strand
AGACATGCAGCTCATGCTGAACAAGGTGAGTGGCCGGGCTGGTTTGTATGGAATACGCTTCGCATCTCCAAAGTATAAAATTCAGCATCGGAACCGGTACATTCTCATTCCTACTTTCATCACTGCAAGTAATCCGCTTAAGACTATGGACACCTTCACACACTTGAGTAGCATTGTCTCATCAGCTTGTAATGTTGCTGACGGGATATGAGCTACGATAGCAAAGGCCCGAGTTGCCTTTGTTAAACTATGTCATCTTTGGTGTTGAGAAAGACGTCCGGTTGTCGCTGAAAGGAATAGTATATAATGCCTGTGTGCGTTCCATTTTGATCTATGGTTCGGAAACGTGGCTTGTTCACAAGCAAGATATCAACAGGCTTGCTGTGTTTGACCATCGCTGTCTCAGCCAATTGGCCCATATTAAGTGGACTGATCGCGTGAGCGATATGGTAGTTTGCCGGCGCGTATTCCGGACCGCTCTGGATGCACGATCAATTGGTCAATTAATCACGGTGCACAGCTTGCGATGGTTGGGTCACTTACTCCGTACGTCATCTAATCGTTTACCGTATATGCTGAGGCCACCAACAGTTGGGTCAAACCACGTGGTTGTCAGGCAACACTGTGGTCACGAAATATGAAGACCTTGACTGCTCCATTGAGCAAAGTGGGTAGGTGTTGCCAACCTGGATGAGGTCCTCGTGATCACTTAAACTGCTAGTTAGAGACGCTATCCGAGATGGCTATGTGTCGCAGTCAATGGCGTACCTGTATCCATACCATTTCTAGTTTTATCACTTGGTCTTCCTTTAATTATTTCAGACTTCTTAGTATCGTTTTCTTCTAAGATATTCCACATCACTGTTGAGGTGAGCGGTGGCCCGACCCACAGTACCTTCTGGTCAGGCTCATGACTGGTATGATGATGATGATGATGATGAGGATAATGATGGCACGAGTTAACCAACGTTGAGTTAACTCTTTCTTCGTTTAAATTTGATGATGGGGGTTAGGGTAACTAACGGATCATACAAATTTCAAATTGAACTTCTAAATAAGGCCGACTATTTTTACGACGTGGATAACAAATCCAGGTTCTAGTGACAGTGCCTCAAACAAAATGGTGTTCAAATTCATTATTTGTAAATTGGGCGCACGGTTTCCCAGGATTCAAATGATTAGATATTTCAGTCATTCTGACGTCCACTTGCTTGATCGCAATACTGCTAACGTACACCTCCAACTCTGTACGATCGTTTTTCATTAATTTCCCTAATACGCCTTCACATTGAGCTAATTTCCGCTCCATCTGTCAAACCTTTACACTATGATGTCCAGCTCGTTGTCGGCATGACGACTAAGTTCAATGGCTGTTGGATTGGTGCGACTACGTCTCAGAACTCACCCGTAGTGTTTCGGATACTGACTGTTATCGATGCACTGAGTCAAGAAACGAATTCTTGTTCTGGTATCCGCAAGATTTGTATAAAACCCCAAATACCTCCGAAGTTCTTTCAATACGACTGGGTCCTTGGATTAATTAACTCGTTCGAAAATATCCATTGAAGTCATGTAAACGACAAAGTAGCGAGCGAGACTTGTTTTCTGTGTTTAATCACCAGACTAATCACAACACAATAAATATGAAGACAATTCGGATTTAATCCAGTTGAATCAAAGTTGTCGAAAACAATGGTGAACTGGCCAACTAAAACGCAAAATGACTATGTGGAATAGAAATCTGTAATGTAAATACTATTGTCTATCTGTAAAGGGACACTGCCAAAGAAATTCAGACTGATTAGTATCGTTGAGATTTCCGTTGCTTTGATTTTCCAAGACAGTAGCCAAACGCGTGTGCTAACAAACGGAAACATAATACTCTTCACTCAGGAACAAACTAGACAGAAACACCAAAAACCGTAGTCACACACAGCTAGTCACTTATATCTGGTAACTTGTAATGGTGCATTTTGTAGATGACCGGGAGAATTGTAGGGTTGGTCGACCCTCGTCTACTTGACGTCTGAGTGGATTTTTGAAGACGGCAATTGAATTGATAGTTTCCACAGAGTTAGGCAGTGCTTCTCAGAGTGTTCATGATCTAAGCAAGAAAGTTTAACAACGCACTTGCAACTTACGGTTAGAAAAATGATGCGGTAGTCATTAATTTCTGTTTAATGCAGAGCTTTGTCATTGGTGACCAGGTGTACGGAGACAGTTTGTAAACTATGACAATTTCTCCTCTTACATGGCTGTAGCACTATGTGACGTGTGTTAATGTTGTCGGTTTCTCTAGGTAAAGTTATATCGTGTTTCTATGCTCCTTTTATCAGCCGTCTTTGAACATATTTATTAGTGATTTTTTAAAATCAAAAACAGTATCCATGTTTACTTTTCATTAATGGAGTGCACTGGGCTGTACACTTTCGAAGGATGTCAGAATGAAACTGTTCATATACTGTTTCCAGATGACTTAGTATTGTCTGGAGTTTTTTGGCCATTGATACACAGTTTTTAACTTGACTAATTCTGTACTGAATTCCACTTGTATTTGATCGAAACTTTCAAATTCAAGTAGACTTTTTGAATCAGATTCATTTCGACAGGTGCATTAGATTCGTACATCGATTTTATTATGGTGTGTATCACTTTCAAGATTGAATTTTACTCTCCGGACCAATATTTTACTTGTCGTACTATCGACTTCATACTAGACACTGCAGCATTATCACATCTGATCGTTCGGGAGTAGTAATTCGGACTTGCATCAAACATACTACCACCTTCTTTCCACCGTAGTCATGTAATGTTTACACAATTATGAGAGAGGGTCCTATAAAAAGATATGGAACGGCCGTTTTTAGAAGTAACATAAGAAGCCTGTTGAAGAACCAATTCCACTAGATCCAAGTAAGTAAGTATTGAACTGCCCTTCAGTATAATTGAATTGCTTATAGTGAGAAACCTTAACGTTGGATCTGGATTATAAAATGCCATCGCATCAGTCTAATCGTATCTGGATTGAAGCCCAGTTTAAAAATCTCATTGCTTAATTGCCAGATCTTTAGCCGACTACTGCTCTCTACCTACGCTGGCTTAAAACCAAACTCAATGACACAACTAATCAGTTTATGATGACTCTGTCCAACGACTGGTGTGCTACCACAAAGCAACGTCTGCAATCGATAAGAGAGTTTAAATTTTAAAAAATGTAATCCTTAAGCCAGATAAGGGCTCTGAAGCAGTCATTTTAGACAGAGATGCGTATATACAGAGAATGCTGTCAATATTATAGGACCAAACGAAGTTTCAGCAAACAGGCGCAGTGGGCAATGTCACCGCTATAGAAGGTCGTATGGGATGGCATCTTCAACTCCTCTTAAAACCGCGCTTAATCGATGAAATGACGTATACATCCTTTAAACCGTGTGGGTCGTCGACACATCAGCTCTACGGGTTCTCTAGAACGCAAGTCTGGAATATCTCTTAGACATGTTCGGGCGATGACAAGTTCTCCATACCATAAGTTGACACTCTGGTTAGTCACCACCCTAACGCCATTAAAACAAAAATTTCAGGCCTATTCTATTAAAGATTCTTTTGAAGTGACTAGTGACTTAGGCAATATCAGTCTTGCTAATGATTCGAGGTATTCCACAGACGTTCAACCGCTGTCCACAAGTGTCCCGCCACAAGAGACAATTATGTTTGTGTGTTCGTTGACTCGAGCCTCTGCCCAGTGATATTCCGAGGGAAGCCTTACTGTTATGCACTGGAAACGTCAGCCCCCATTTTATTGATTAGTGCTACCACCGAATAGACGGGGTAGCCATGGGAAGTCTACTAAGGTCCATCTTAGCAGACTTTTTTATGTTGAGTATTGGGACAGAGAAAGCCGCAAACATATCAAACCTGTCATATTACATACGCTACGTTGATGATACACTAGTATTCAGTCATTCCAAACAAACAACAGCTAACCTTGTGTGGCGCTAAAATGGTTTTCATCCCAACCTGAAGTTGTAAATTTGAGACTGTTAACTGTTTGATTTTCTTAGATATACTCCGAAATCGCCGGGAAGATGGCTCCATTGCAATAGCTGTCTACAGGAAATCCACGTGGTCCGGTTACTACCCGAAACTTTAGCAGTTTCACACTGGTCTATCATAAACGCACACTAGTGAATACATTATTCCCAAGCACAGGACGAATATTTACACAGGACAGTCTTGCGGAGGAATTAGAGTTAACCCATTCCCTTGACTTAACGACATTTTCCAACCCACCCACTGTCTATCTACCCCAAACCCCCAACTGTTCGATGCAAAAATGATTTGTTATTGCAAAATTGATACCAACGAACCCATACGAAACGTTTGCGTCTAACACTTTTCATGTTTTAACTGTGTTGTTGTTATTTGTGACTTGGACAGACTGGCAGTAAGACCGTTAGATCTCCCGCACAGTGGCAAGATTAGTTTGATGTTACACTGTGATAATCATCACAGTTATTTTGGCGGTTATATGCGATTTCCTGGATGTTCTCATTCAAGCCCAGGGTGACATACATGGGCAATTAATCGAGGGTTTTAACATATTTCGGACAGTTTACAACATACGTTGTTGGCGTAAAACACCAGTTATGACTTCAAAATGTTTATTGGTTCACGAATGAAAGGCACAAGCAGATGGTTGCTCCGGATGGTCCTTTGCGGGTCACTGCGGAATTGACAGCACACCTATCTACTAACTCTGATATCGTACTTTCACCTGACTGGACAGTTCTCCAGCAGTCTAAACAAAGGTTCATCTAAGCTGTACTTAGGGCGTTTCAATGGCAATTTGGGAAGTTCAGGTCTAACGAGCAGTCGCACGTCAACAAGTCTAATCGAAAAGGCAAAAATAATCAGCAGGTTTGTAACGCGGCAAGTGGTGAATCCAAGGCCCTCTGTATTTTCCGCTAGAAAGTCTTCCGGTAAATTCTTCAATGTTGTGGAGACCGGTGTGGTCAGTGTAATTGGTCGATATCTTCTTGAGCCATCTTTGCACTCACATTAGATTATGTTAGTAAGTGTAACTTGCTCTCAGGTCGATTGCTAATGGATGACTGACGAGAATAGTCCGGTAAAAATTTACAAACTTACTTCACATATTCTTTTCATCATTCAATAACACAGATATAACAGTGAAATTAGTTACTGTATAGATAATCAGTTGATAGAAAGCAGAAATGAATAAACACAAAAAAATGGACACACTTGGCATATGAGTTCGTTGGGGGGTATTAAAGAATGACACAGCGTAATATCCGCAGTAGATTTCTGGCCTTTCGGATGATGATGTCTAGCAGATTTGACTATGTACGTTCTTTTTTAATCCTGACTTCGTCACCGAACATTGTCTGTCAAAAATGGAGGTTCATTTAAAACATGGCCGATAATCGCGGCTTGTGCTGTCGGTTACCTTTCTCATGGACAACCTTTTTGAGTGCTAGGTTTTCTAAGCAAACTGTGATGTTGGGCCAGGCTGTTTCACCCCTCTGCAGGTCAGTTCGAACCGGATCATAACAATCCATCATTTCAAGCGTCCGGGTCTGCAATGTGATCAGCGCGCATCCCTAATTACTAGTTGAGGGATTCACCGCTAAGCCATCTGCTACAGACCCATTCCGTCATATGGGAAACCAAAGTACTGTTATAGTTCGATCGAAGAAGAGAAGAAGGGGTACAGCTTATAGAACGGCGCTTGGTCATACAGAATCTGGATACTACGACTATAAAACGTGAGAGTGTGCAAAGAGGACTCACCCCTGAAGGGAGAGATATACTTGTGAAGGTGACTTAGGACAAACCCTGGCAACAGACGGAGTATTTTACAAACTTTATTTAGAGAGCCACGTACACACAGGCTAGTTTGCTTCGTTCAGCCGACTCAACTGCGATCTAAAAATCCAGAGTAATTTGTATCATTAATATCAGTCAAGGTTTGTTTCACTTTACGTGCGCACACCAAACGCTTTACAGTGGTCATTGTGAGCTGCAAAACGCTGGTGATCATTCATCTCATCGACTGACACATAGGCCTACACACCCTTCATGGTTTCTTCTGACCGAGCACCACAAGAGACTGTGTACAAGTGAACAAGGCATGCACTTTGAAACTTCCCTATAAATAATACGAGCCGGTTTATATTTTCAGAAAATGACCATAACGAACGCCCTTGCTTTTTAGTAAAAAGCCTACAATTTGTTTGTTTACTTGTCAGCATGTCTTCGAAAGAACCAGTCCCCTTAGAAAAGGCGCATCTAGGTTCGTAATTTTGAGAAACGATTGGTTAAAATCATGCGATTGATGACTTACGGAATAACAGCCAGTTGATTGGGCAAGCGAAGATAAGCAGTCAGTAATGTGAAAGGATGTGATCACCTGTTGCATCGTCATATTGAATCACCTTACCATTTCGACAGGGAAACATTAATAGCAAATATTCTTTTGAGAACCTAAACCATGGATGATGTTACAAGGAAGGACAGCCCACTCCTCCAGTTAACTGGACATTATCCCATGTACAAAAGGGATAGTTGCGCTGCAACTTGGTAAATGTGGACACAGACAAGTGGATTGTGTCTATTGTAGCAGGTCCATCTGTGCGAGTCACCATTCAGTTTGCCGGTAGCCTCCCATATGCCCATGTTTGACAGGATATCTGACCCTCAGCTTGTTTACACTAACATGTTAATATTGTATAGCTTATCGTTCTACTGTATAGTTGTTCCTACTAGCTGCCAATTCTCTTGTATGTTTGTTCTCCTCGCTATCGTCCATTAATATCTTCCGACTTGTACCTATACAACAAGCAGCAACGAAGGAGTGGAACAAGTTAATGAAGTACCTTCTGAAACTGTGTGAGTCATAAATCTCCCTACAAACTTCGAACAGTGTACAAGTGGAATAACGGACATAACTTTAGACCCAAAGCTGAGATGTGTGCTGATTTCAGACTAGCAAACAAATTTTGATCAAATGTTGATGTTGAGAGTTTTAAAACTGCATTTCAACTTCGTCGTGCATTTTTTTAATGGCCGGAACAAATGTTAAGTAAAGTCATTTATGTTTTTTTTTATTTTCATCTCCACTCAAAAAGGTTCATAGTTTTGTTGACTTGTACAAGAAGAAAAAAATCAGTCATATATAATCTAATGTCTACTCTCATCGGAGAATTAAGTTAGCTGGACTGTGCACAGATTAAAGGAAACGGTTAGAAGGGAAGAAGGCTGAATGAGAAACAAAACGTTAACATCCAATAAACCAGCGAAGTGAACCCGTACACAGATATGCTGGAGAAAGAAAATGACAAACAAAATGAATACACAAACAGCCACATATTTAGTAATTTGTGGTGGGGTACTACAGGGATGACCAAGAAACCTTTAGCATCTGTTCGTTTGTGATATTATTGGATGTAACAAGCGAAACATAACTTTTGTAGTGTTATATGGTGTATCATCGCCTGCCTTCGATGAAAACGTGCATGACAGTGGGTATGAACCACGAAAAACTCCTGAGGGTTACGCAAAACTTAGGAATCGAACGATCGTCATAGACAGTTTTGGAACAGGGAACTCTTCACCGTTCACAGGTCACCCTAACGATATTAAAGTTGCTACCATTAGTTTCCGAGTATAACTGAGTGCATGACGAGTCGAACAAGGAGGTTTCGTAGACAAATGAAAGCAAAAAGTAGAAGCTTGTTCAAGGACTGATTTGTAACAATGTTATGATCAAAACGTCCAAATATGTCTGCGTGAGCATACTGTTTTTAAGTTAGTGTTCGTGATCGCAATAGACTATAGGTCACTGAAGATCACTGAAAGACCGAGGTGATTGTTCAACTGCATCTGTGATAATTAAAATCGATGGACGAAAGATTTCGAATCAGCTAATCAGATTCTGAGAAATTACCTAACGATTCAACTAATCCGCAATACCTTCCAACGGAGATCGTGCCGGAAAGATTTTAGCTATCCTCCAGTCGTATACAAGGAGCTCCTTATTAAGCATTATGGTTAAATAATCAATGGTCGTTTATTTTAAAACATTAATTCATTTCCAAACATTAAAAGGAACTTTTGGCAACTGATCACTGAATGATTCATAACGCATCAAAATAGTTCAGGTTTAATCCAAAAATCTGTGTACGATTGTTTTAACTGAAAAATGCAAGATGGAATGTGTCGTAAACTGGAATCATTCGTGAATGTTAAGAGCCTCCAGTCAGACGTCCATTGTGGTGACGCACAACCTCGAGGCGAATTACTGAGTCACACACTCTACAAATGAACATGAGGGTAAGGCTAATGGTATTGACACTCAGTACCTGGCAGTGAGTGGACACTTTATAAGGTAAGAAATGGAAAACATATCAGAGAAATACGTCCGAGACAGTGAGACATACAGTTAAATAAAGTATGAAGGTTTTTAGGGAAAACGCTGACAATCGAACAGTATCGCCATTGTGTTTTTTGATGGCTTTCGCACCTACTTGATTTGACAGTTTTTGACATTTCCTGTGAAATATGTTAAATCAGCTGTCACCTATCAACTGAGAGTCATCGGCTAGGAAAAGACTGAACTATTAAGGTCGAAATCCCAACACAGATGACAGAAATTGCCTTCGAAAGAACTAGATAGTTCATTTTATGAATTAACGTTTTCCAGGTGATATGCCAAACTTATAAACAATGAAAAATAATTTCAATTTCAAAATAGAGTGTGAAATAAAACAAACACATGGCGCAATATAAGGTGTTATTTAGACACCTTTGATAATATACAACACTTTTTAGTGTACAGTATTATAATCCCCTAATAGTTTTAGTGTAAGTGATGCGTCAATTTCTACCATTTAAGTAGGTCTATGGGAGATGAAGAATTCTGATGAATAATAATCATACGGATTAATTTCAAACTGTGAAACCAACAACAAATATTACCTTCACAGATGACGTTATGTTGTGTAGACACATTTAATTCAATCCTTATCCAAACTCCTACACAATGCATAATCTAGCAGAGGACAATCCAGTGTCGTTTTAGAATGCGATATTAGGATTGGACAAACAGTTTTAATATGACACATCTCCTTGTTTGCCAATTTATTTGTTTTGCATTGGATCAGCTTGTGATGTTGCGTGTGCCGCTGAAACCAATCAGTGACATACTCTGATTTTTTAAAAATATTGATGTACAACCGTAATTCCGTGTTTTCATCCCATAAATACTTACTACAGTTGGTTGAAAATGGTCTCCTTACAACTTACGCTGAAGTTATAAATTCAGATGTGAGTCCTGGGGTTATTCAAAGTCCACGAATTCTGTTATTATTCCCTAGCACACTTAAGGGAATAGAGGTTGAGAACCTTACAGTATTTATTTGGGTATAAGTTTGCACGCATCATAGCCGCCTCTATCACGAGACAGGTTAGTGACACTTAAACCGAATAATGTTCATAAGGTGGCGGATTCGAACCTTGGTTACCGTGAATGTTCCTGTTCAAGTTTGGGCATTCTGACTATATCCGATCCACATTCCACTTTGTCTGTCACACAATAGTAAACACCTAATGGCTGAAAAGTTAGTATTGTGTGTTATCCCAACTGTTTAACTCACTTACTATTATGTTTTCGATTGTTTGTAAGTGTGTACCAATGCGAATGAAAATGTTCAGCCTCATGTCACTAAGATCGCAACTTTGATAAACTCGCCGGCAGGTAAGGGTTCTTTTAGTGTGTGCACACGTAGCTTTGATACTTACATTTAGTCGGTTGGGGCTGGGCATCGGTTGATGACAACTGTAGTATTTTTGCACAGTTATAGACAACCCAACTGCAATTTATATTTGTGAAGTGTCACCCGGTTGGTCACCTGGGCGGTGCAGTACGCTCAGATGGACCGTGTCCACCATTATCATGGCTGCTTCTGTGGGAATCTGTGCTCTAGATGAGACAATCGCTGAACCTTTTGGGAACATTGCCCCAAAAGTAGATTTTTCGTCGTGGTTAGAAACCTGACGTCAAAACCAACATAGTTGGTCGGACCTGTACGGCCGCTAGTGCTTATCTCCGGTGGACGAGAAGATGGTAAGCCACTCCAATGTTCACACAAGTTGGATGTCAAACAGACGCACGCAGCTCGTTTTACAAATCGATTAATCATGACGCGAAACTGTTACGACAAGTGAACCGACTAGGTTTGGGTTTGCTTACTTTGGGCCAATAAAATTTACCTAATTGTTTTGCTAAGATAGTGGGAGAGAAAAATACAAACTGCTTGCAAAGTGGATATAAACAAAACTGCCCTTCACCTCGAATTAATGTCTTCCAAATTTGGCGAGAATCATATAAACTTGACATGTGCCAGCGATTGTCGAGTAGGTCTGGACGAACAAGCAAGGAATCACATACCACTTTTCACTCTAGTGTTGTGAGCCAAGAAGACGGATGGGGCAAATGTTGTTCATTTAGGAAACTAACACGGGTTAAGTGTTCAAACGGGACAATAAACAAAAACACTCATTTACATATGACAATCGTCCCAGAAGGTCCTGTCTGCCACAGACACTAATGCTCAGCTCCTTTGCGTAGCCAGAACTATTCCATGGCATAATGCACTTTCGTGTTGGTGTGATCTTTCGTCCCATGTTTTTCCTGCGGCTACTTTGACGGCAAAATCCATGCTGTCGCCCCACTACTGAATAGTGGTGATGTGAGTAGTATGGGGCGATCGCTCGTCCTAATCACACTGGTAGTGATTGTCCGAGACGAAGATCACGTGATTAGCTACCATGTAACTAGCGCGTGCGCAACACAAACGCCGATCGCATCCATCGTTTAAGAGTCTCAGTTGGCGTTTGTAATTGCATATTAGACATTGATCAATTAGGAGGTGAAAGATAAACATATCACCTCGATTTGCTGATTGAACGTTTGTAACCTGTGTGCATTCGCTTCCTGTAATACTGCCCGAGTGACCGGTACTAGCTGCTGTCAGGAATGGTGGACAGTGCAGAACAGAGAGTGGTACGTTGGTGTTTCACCTCGTACTGTGACCGCTACACGTTGAAAGTCAAAACAGTACACTTATGAGAGAACTGAAAAAGCAACCGATATCACTTGCGGCATCGGGAATTTACGTATAAACCTAATGTCGCTTACTGGATTCTGATTACTAGGATATGAATAATTTCGATAGTTAAGCCTATCTTACACATACGAATGAACTGATCGATCAACCCAATATAACGAAGGCGTAAGGTAGTAGGTTGGAACAAATTCCCACCTTTACGTTTGTTAGTCTGTGCAGAAAGCAAATAGGCTTGTCTATTCATGTGACTTTTTACTGGGTCTGTTCGAGTCAATACATGCGAGCAGAGTCTAGTGACTGTTTAGTGTGATTAACAAGTAAAAATTAACAGATGTTACTGCGAACAGAAATTAGTTGTCAGTACGAATAAAATTCTTACTTATCAACGCTCTCAATGACTATTCAAGAGAAAAATGCGGTTTATCAGTAACTCGTATTTGCTTAAAACTCTTACGCAGATAGGCTTCTCGTGGATGTCATTTTGAGACAGCGATGTGATCGTTGTTTTTGACGTGGTCTTCACCTTTTCTCTCTTAGTCAGAACTAATGTGAGCATACACAACAACAGATGATAGCTTCCAAATGCTATGGCGTAAAAAGGGTGTAGTTTGACATAATTTGGGGCTCAAGTTTACCCTGTAAACACCTATAACAATAAATCTTTGTACGTTACTGATTAGTAGGCTTCAGCAGGGCAAGTTATTTAGCCAGTGCTGCGAAAAATATTATCTGACTTGACTGTGAGTGGATGGCAAATGCAAGAAACAACCCCCTAGAAGTAAACACTTCTGTCTGGCAAGCAGGTCTACGACATAAGGATATTTTTGCACCAGATACTTTTGCTGAAAAAACTCTTGCCCCTAATGGGATCGCCCTCCCACCAACGTACAAAAGTGAGGAGGTCATGTCGGACTAAACCTAGTTTGAATATCTTGCTAGTTTAGGGTTACTCACTAAAGTCTGGGCTTCACATTTAGTTATAAGATCCTAAAACTTGTTACGCAACCCAATAATGGATCCAGAATATGTCTAGTTTATCGGCGTCTTCTGAAACATGTAAAACTAAGGGCCACCAACTGATCGCTGGGTCAACTGGATGACAGAATACCGGCGTAGCTTCTCGCAAGTGAGAGTACGCAGAAATTTGGTAAATTTGGTTTGAGTGCCTGGAATATTGGAAAGAATGACGCAATTGCAGTGTGAATTAAAATGTTATCCGTTAGAAAATACCTGGTGAGTAGCTAAGTAAGTGGTATTCTCCGAACTACAACTTTCCTTCCCATATTATAATTTCTAGCGTGGTCCTGACTAGAAAGGAAACAGTGATTTCAAAACCGCTGTTCCCTTTGTGAGTCTCTAGGTTCGAATCACTGACAATTGAATAATGTTCAAATAAGGACTGCCAATAGCTTTTCAACACGTGTGTAATCATTTTGGACGAAAGTAGCAAATACTTAGTAGCATAATGTCGACTGATTTGATTTCCTCACACAAACGACTTGCAGGATTAGCCGTCGTTTACCTCGAGATGCGAGCATTCATCATTGCAGTCCAGTTGTGTAGCCATTATAACAAGTTCTAGGTTAAGGTCACAATATAGCATACCTTCTTTCAGAGGGTCTGCAGCATTTAATTCTATCAAGAACAATTCTGAAAAAAAAAACAGAATCAGTAACGATTGACTGACTAATTTGACAATTACTCGCTGTAGTGCACTAACATCGTTCAGATTTCGTGGGGTGAACTACTTTTTCTCCCCAGAATACAATTCCATCAAAGAAACACTTTTCTATTTCCAGTAAGGTGGTTTCGTTTTGGGGTGAGTATAGTAGAAATGATAGAATGCTATGTGTAGTATGCTTGACGCATGAACACATTATTCAGCTTATAGTCCACAAGAGATATCTGGTGAGTTCAAACGTGAACATGTGGAATATGCATGCTGTTTGTGGTGAACTCAGCTGGATTGCATGCTTTCATGTTGGCAAGATGACCATCCAAGAGACTGAAATGATTCAGTGGCTTGTTGCTGAACTACTGCTACGTCCAGACCAAGGCTCAGACTAGCTTACTAGAAATTCAGTGGCTAGGATGTGTATATAAGCGTGACTAATCGTCATCTCAGATGACTTGCTTTCAGTTGCGATATTCGAAAATATGTTCACATCTATTCAAGTAGTCAATAAATTTAGGCAAGTTGGTAGTATGCTGTTTACTAACACCCTAAATGTTGGATCGAAATGGCAACCAAGTCAATGCATAACTCAGACGAATAAGCTTTTAGTTCAACAAGCAAATTGCCAGTTCCGATGTAACCACTAACGTAATAAAATTTGGGTGAGAATCTGGGCTCAGGTTTTTCTAGGTGTTCAAGTCATATATGGTTGTGACGTGAAATTTCCTCCAACCAACGTTCCATAATTAGCGTAAGGCGTGAACAAGGAGTGATTAGCTGGTCATTGAGATTGTGCTCAGTATTCATCCACGGTATGTCGGCTGACCTACTACATGTTTACAAAGTAACCCTATCCTGCATGCACTTCCGCCCTGTGACGTCCACACAGTTCATGTTCAATAAAGCGAACACACTCTTATTTATTGATGTCATTGTAATTTTATACAGTAGCAATGATGAGCAAACGCAATTAATTCTGATAAACAGTTGATCTATCGTGTACAGGAAAGAATGAAAGTTGGCTTAATTATATAGTGAGTAATGATGTGAAACCCACTTGTTCGTGGATAACCTGTTTAGAGACAGGTCTAAGAGGCTACCTTTATGAGACATCTGAATCGAACTTGCATGCTAGGTAGATGTTATCGCAAAACACATTAGGATGCCTAGAAATTATTATTCTCATCTAGACTATGACCAGAGTCTGATATCTTCAAATATGTTGTCATCAGAAGGCACTTGCCTTTTCTGTTAGTGGGCATCAGAGGTCGACCACTTTTGTGCGTACGTTTGGAACTGTCATACTTTTTTGAATCTGCTATTTACGAACGTATAGTTTTGTATTAATACTTGTTACATGATTAAGCCGAATTATATCTTTTCTTCCACGATACATGCCAACAGCTTGCTAAAACTGATCGCGTTTGGTTATCATTGCCACCGCACAGGTTAAAGACAACGAAGCGCGACCTCACTAGACGCAGACTGCCTACACGTCACAAAGTGGATGTGTTTTTCACATCTAATGGACTGACCGTGCCGGTCTGAGACCACTCGATGTGCGCGATCGCGTTCACTCCTCACCTATGATTTCTTTACGGTGTGTAGCTTTGAGCAGGACGTTTCACACTGTGTACTGCACATAACCTGAGAAATAATCACGCCTTACCTATGGGTAATTCACAAGATCGCCTTTTCAATCTTAGCTTGCCGTCGTCCTATATAGCCACCGTTCAGTACCGTATTTCTGTGATAAATCGGGGCTCACCGCCCATACACATGTGATATTCGGTGTTTCGCATTGTTTCAGTGTTCTCCATAACGTGGTGCCAATGATAACAGTGTATTCTTGAAATCGGTTAAATGCGTTGCACGACAATGGAAACTTATCATGTTGAGTGACAACATATTGGTAAGTTTCGAATGTAAAAATAAAACCACCGGATTCTCGATTATTGGAAGTGTTTCCGAACCACAGTTACGGGACTGATAACGCTAGATATTGCAATAGGGGATACGAGGTACAAATAAGAACGAGGACACGAAAAACGCAATGCAACAGGAAATGGTCGACACTTACTGCGATTTCGTTGCAGTGAAGCCGTTCAAAACAGCTTCGTCGTTGTTTTGATTTTGTGGTCGATCTGAACTGCGATCCGTAACAAATACGAGATCAAAATGTGTGTCAGGCATTCATGTCGTGCTGGCAGTAAATGGAACTATTTGTAGCTCGAGCTATGGAACTTGACGTTCGTTTGTCCTCGGAGCTGGTTGATTAACTTGTAAACGTTTCGTCTCCACGTAGGACAATATGGTCGGGCATCTTCGTGCGAAACTTCACACAATCTCTTTATCCAATGGTACGAGACTAATTTATGTGCCATCTGCTCCCAACAGGTCGTCGTGCATAATCATTTTTCACGTGATACAGTCAGCACACATCGAAAGTGTTCCACAGACAATACTTATTAAGACCAGATAATCGATGAACACTGCACACTGAGTCATACAACAGTCCCTGTTCTTCAGTGAAAGACAGATTTGACGCCTGTGCTAGAGATGCCTCAAATTAGCAAAAGTCAACTAGGCTTTAAAGATAGGTCGGGAGAAGTGATGTCTCAGAAACAAAGTGGATGGTAGGACTCGGGAAAATGTGTCACAAAACTATGTTTCACACCGTAGACAATTTCAAAACAATGCATAACAAAGAGACAGCATCACACTTCCGTCAGAGTGAAAGGCAGTTAACATAATAAGTGAGTAAACTCTACTCTGACCACTTCGACTACCGAATCTTGATCCGACTGAGCACGTTTGTCAGTGATAAAATTGCACTGATGACGAACACGATAACACTGTAGATCTGGCTCACCTAAAACGTACTCATCGACTTATGCAGTAAAATGCCACAATCGCCGTCGGAATATTTCGTGAAACGTACAGGAATAAGAGTGGATACTGTTTTAACGCCAACGAAACAGTCATCAAACAGAGAATACTGCTCTCTTGAGCAGTAGTGGCCAGAAAATTTGGGGTTTCCTCATTTGAATGTATTCAGCGAGGAAGAGAGACACGTCTATTCGGTAGTGAACATTTTGGTAAGCTTTTTAACCAACAAAAATATACTGCAAGTTCAAGCGTTGTGACTGCAAGAGTAGAACGAGATACTCTTGCAAAATATAGCATAACTAGTGCTGTTAGGTTGCTTCAGGTTACAGATAATTAACATTGAATGTGTGATCAGTCTGGATCAGCACCTTAGGAAAACCTCACCAACTCTTTTGTTATAAAATCCTTTGCCTAACCAACAAGTTTAGCTAAAACTTCGTTATTCAACCTGCTAGTTGTTCCTTAGGTTGAACACATTTGGTGAGGGTTCTACGCTATCGATCGACTTAATGAAACATTTTGGTTCGAAGAGATAGACGTTACGTGGTTGGCTTGAGAAACAATTGTTAGTATTATTGAATATTCACAGGCCATAAAAAACCCAGATACTGGTTTGTTGTCAATAAATAGTACACATCTCTAGTCGGCATGGAAATGTTTTATACGTGACATTTCAAACTGTGAGCAGCCACAGTTGAACCAATGTTTCATCACGGCCGGCATATTTTTGGGCCGATCTCCACTATAATTCAGCTAACCTACTCCTGTTCGTCCCATCCATTCTGGCGACATTAAACATTCTTATCTAAAATGTCTTCAGAAAGTATACATACTCCTCTGCTCACTACGGCCTGTTGTGCGGGACATTATTCGTTTCACAATCAGTATAAATATCTTGAAATAAAATCCACTGAATCGGCTTTTAACTGTTCTTCCGCTGAAAGGAAATCACACATGTCTAGTTTGAATTAATAGGCGATCGCGCACTTTTCTACCGGCACACAATAGCTCAGGTGAACTTTCCCTGACACACAAAGACCTACTCAATTGCAGATAAAACATTCCAAATTGACGTTAGCTTTTTTTCTCTATAGAATAACTTCCTCATTTTCGAAGTCATTCATCGTACTATCGACAGTCATTTTATGCCATTTACCACTTACAGTATTTATAAGTTCATGAGCGTTTTATAATCGTATGACACTAAATATCTTCAGCCAACTCAATATATTCATCAAACTTTCAAAAGCGGATTTCCATTTTCATTATCGAAAAAACTATTATAATCAGTAAGACAAAAACCTGCTTTAGGAGAGGATATGCTAGCGGTTAAATGCTTGCATTCACTCAACGCCGTATCAGTCACCTGCATTGATCCCAGAATGGTGGTTTGATGTGATGTAACACTGGCATCTGAGACATCAACTAGACGTCTACATGTCTGTTGGCAATAGAAATGTTTGATGTTCTCAATAACATGCTCATGATTCGCTGGTTAAATCAACAGAACAAAAATCCCAGTTTGCTGAACGGTGACCTGTCGTCGAATTTAGGGTTAGTAGGAGCATTACCCACAGGAAGTAGTAGACGTCTGTTCTGATTTTAATTCCAAGGTGATGAAAATGATGTCATTACTCCAAATGGATTTTTATTTTGCAAAATGAGACTGCCTTAACTTACCAGTAATAGGCAGTTTACAGCAATCTACTCAAGTCAACGTATAAGAGAAGGATTACATGTATTCCGGGTTGTTTACTTCTGAAAAGAGCGGTGTGACGCGATAACAGAAACCAGTTTCAAAGAGGCTACTATGTAGATTGCAACGTGTCATGGAATACAGAATGTATACATATATATACCAATAGGACACTACTGACTACTCACCATCCTGTAACTCTAATTAGGCACCTTTGAGGATATCTACTTTGGATTTTCTAAGTTGCCTGAAAATTCACAATACTAAGGGTACGAGTTATAATCATATCAGCTTCATGGGGACCGATCCGTTAATTGTCAGAGTCTTGGCTGTTACTCATTGAAATCACGGAAGAATTTTCCACTTCAGCATTGTTCCCAGTCTTTTGCCCTTTCTTCGTCATTAAGTATACATTATGATTTTAAATTTCCATACATTTTCCAAGTCTGAAAATCTTGTTCAGAATCTGAAACTCCATCACATTTTCAATACTGTTTGAGTGCTTGTTCAAAGATAAACAGAATAAGTGGGTATAATTACTGACAGCTGTGGTGCATCTCCAATACGCTGTCATTTATCCACAGAGCAGATCGAATTATGCTAATTCATTCCTCGCCGGGAGCCATAGTGATTGATAACATGAGGTTTAAACACATTAGTGATGAATAAAACAGATGGTTTAGGTCTCATTTAGTTTAGTGACTTAAATATGATTGTCAACGATCGCGGAGTAACTGTGGAACATTAAAAAAATAACGAGGTAGTTGTTACAAATAAAAATCCCAGATTATGAAAACATAAAAAGCATGGGGTGACGATGTGAACACCATTCGTTCCCAGATTAAGTAACGTTCAGGAGTGAACAAGTGAAGCAGAAGTCACATTGTTTAAACGTCTACCCATCCACAGTGTACAAACCAATTGCTGCTATTGACGACCCCGAGTACAGATAAGCAGTTGGGGAGCCGGTTCTTATGATATGAACACCACCTAGAGTTAATAGTGGCTTTTGCACTCAGACAGACTTTTCGGCCAGCCTTTTTTCGAAGAAAATCATCGGACTCGAGTTTCGTTCTTGACAAATCTCATCAGTGGCTCAAATCTTCGCCACGATTGTGAGTTCAACTCGGGTCATCATAGATACAAAGTAATCGCTCTGCTAATGCGGACTGAAAACACCTCAGACCATGACCTGTCAGTCAACTTGAAATCGGAGAATACACTGGACTTAGTGACTAATTCACTGATTTTGGTACATTTACATCACTCTATGTGGACAAAATTTCTCATTATCCAACAGGAATCGGTAGTGTTAACCATAAACTAGTTTCTATTTTGTGGGAGCTAAAAACGATTCTTATTTTGCACACTGAAGTAAACTGGTTGTTGCGAGAGACAGAGCGCATTTTGTCGAATTTTCGCACCGGAACAAGAATCTCAAATCTTTTTAGAACAAAATCACCCACTGACTGTAAAACAGTGTGATGAGGACCGGATGTTCATTATGTGTTAACCCACAGATATTTCTGAAAAAATCAAGGAAGTAACACTAATAATAGACGATAATATCTTGAAGTTTCAAAACAGACAGCGAAGTTACATTTTAGCGTCCGAGGGAGTTAGCTCAAGTCAAGCGGGCCTGATGATGGACCGCTCGAACCGGACACAAAACTCATGTATTAGTTACCGTAGAAAATTCCCTGACATTTACCAAACGGCAGACACTTACTGAATTGATGAGTGAATATAAATCGGAAGTGAGGTTCCAGACGACAACCGTTATGCATTTTTGGTCTAAAGTGACAAAAGTACAATTATCTCCACTGGAGAAAAACTATCGAAGTTATACTATAATTAGCATCAATGTACTGATGTGAAACTGCTTCCTCCGAGAGTACAACTCATTCTGGTTTAGGTGTGAAAGTCGAACAGAGCTCAGGTGACCGAACCAAAATGACGGAAGGATTATGTTTGTAGACAGTCACAAGCCTATCCATCACATTAAAAATGTGAAGGATGTTCGCTTTCGTCTAAAATTACTTAAATCAAAATTAATCAATCAAAATGATCCACACGCATCATTAGACAAGAAATATCAGAAAAATTAAGTATCTATCGTTACAGCAATAACGATTGTGGTCATTGCAATAAAATGAATCAGGCGTTTAGTTAAGAACATTGTAGAGATCAGGAAGTATAGAATTGACCCCGACGGTAGACAGAAATGACCGTATACAGAAATGCAAACGGGTCGAAAGGCACTTGCACACTCTTTTCTTGTCAAGTCCCAGCCGGCTGATGAAGGTGAACTGCCTATGTCCATTGTTTTTTCCGAGAGTATTTATAGCCAATTCACTTTCATCAGTCAGATTAATTGTGCGTATGAAAGGCAGAGATTGTATACGACTTTTATTTTTCACAACAAAAAACAGAATATCCTTAATTCATTTGAGATCCATTGGTTTCAGCAACCAATGTGCGATACATTTGGTAGTGTAATGTCATCTCCAACTTGAGTTACCACAGAGATATGCCAGTCCCTGTCGTTCACCCAGTTTTGGAACTGTGATTAGATTCAGAGCAGACGTACACAACTGTTGCAATAAGTCGATTTCAAAGGCATGCTGTGGACTCCAGCGAGTAGTTGCGTTACAGGATTATCGTCGTAATGAGCGTGTTTCTTAAAGTTTGCGAACTTATTAGGGGCAACGACTTTGAAGTATCATTAATGTATCACAATCATGGATGTGTTAGACAGGCAAGTTAATAATCAAACCAGAGCTAAAAACAGCAATATGCAAACGGGGATAGCAACCAATTCGATGAGAATTCGTTGATTTTAAAAGCGGATTTTATATCGTAAGTGTTTCCGTTGAGACTGCCGGTCACTAGCTTCATTTCATTGGTTCTGCACCGCCTGAACGAAACTAACGTCATAAAGATTGTTTCACCAAAGCTGTGTGAAACTATGTGAGTTGATCAGCAACGATATACTAGTCTGTCCAATCAAATCACACTGACAGTCTGCTTTTTCAATATTTCACCCGACCTGAAACCTACAGCCTGCTACTAAAACGATGGCTTGATACGCTAACAGTAGTAGTGGTTGGGGATGATAGCCTAAACTTAGAAAAGATTGTAGTGGTTTGTTTTTCATTATCACCAGGACGAAGGCAAGAGTGAACAGTGAATGTCAAAAAGTACACATTGTGAGAACAAAATGTGGAGATGGAAATGCCAGCCTTGTTCCAGTGGGAGGGTGATAATTTTTGGTGGACATTGTAAGACAACTTCAACGTATGAAATAGTATAAGAATGGAAAAAGCACTCGGGTGCAGCCAGACTGAACGCCAAAATGACCCGTAAATTGTACACTGACTGCAGTTCGTAAACAGTACGAGAAAATCGAGAGGTTCGAAAACGGTTTTCATTGATCCCATCGTTTGAATTGCTGGTGACTTTTCTTCGAAAGCTGTTTATTAATACTTTCTAAAAGTTTGATCAAAATCGGATTATTTGATTTTACGCAACTGCAACTACAATATACATACTCCCCAGAACAGTCGAGTGGTCATTTTGACCACGGTTGATGAATGGGATAGCCTATTTTTGTCGAATGGTACGAATAATCATGTGAGTTTCCTAGTAGACTCTGATCAGAGTTTGCGAACATTGTGTGGACCAGTTCGTTAACCATTAGGCAATATATCGTACGGGACAATCATGTTAATTCAGCGAAACATTTTGATCGGATGTGCGTTGATTTATTACACAAACTGTGTTAAGAAATAACACTTACAGGCACACAAGTACCACCGTTCTAGTGATGGTGGTTTTGTATGACTTTTGGTTGTATCAACAAATGAAGAGATAGTGAACAAGACAGCTCGGCTGTTCGAGGAATACACCTTTTTTTGTTTTTATAACACTCAAACGAACTTGACAAACTCTTCTATTAAAAAAAAGATATAAGATGACTTATATACCGCAACACAGACAGGTTTCAAACCATACGAATAATGACAGTAATTGACGCGGTTGCCATTGGTTTAGATTGGCTTTCAGGTATTGTTTAGTTAGGTATAGATAAAACACAAATGACTCATCAGTATGGAATCCCAAATAAATGTGAAATATGAAAGCCACGATCAAATGTGAGCGAATGTCCAACTTGTCATGCTTAAATAACCCGACTATAAACAAATGAAATGTCATGAAATAACAAGTGACAATGTAGCCAAAAACTGATCAATTCCTGAAATAAGCACAATTATGTATATATGTATATAAATAAGGATAGAATGTGTGCACATCTCTGACGACACAAGAAGTGATGCAAATTACAAGAACAGAGAAGCCACAGTTCAACAGATGAAAATGTTTAAGACACTGAATGAATCCAAACACACACACACACACCAATGCACAAAATATGGCGGACTGAAGAAAAACAATCGGAACTAGAAACTACATTAGAAATATCATATCTCTGGAACAAATGAGAGGTTCAAAAAATAGCGGAGCACCGAAAGCACAATCAGCACAACTAGCACGACAAAGAGGAATGAGTGTGCGAATACGAATGAGTGTTGAATAGTTTAAAGCAAAGCAAACCAACACAAATTAGATGTGACAACCAAAACGTGAACACATTGTCGAAATAACTCGAGAAATAATCGGTTAATAGTATGAGATTAGAGTGAAAGCAACCAAAAAATGAAAAAAGCATGGCAAGGATAACAAATGGCAATATGTGGGAAGGAGATGGGTCCGCAGATCAAGAAAAAGGCAATCGGACGCACGCCCGCCCTCGGCCAGAAGCTGAGCAAGCAAACTCAGTGAACACAAGATAAACAGGGAGAGGAAAAAAGCGGAAACGCGGGAGCGGAGATTCAGACACACACTTCCCATTGTAATACTGCGGTGTCTTTACCACCGGTCGAAATAAGTCGAGAACCGTCATAAAGGAATGCCACGTTGGTTACATGACTGGAATGGCCCGTGTATGCGTGAAATTCGGCCTGAATTAGCGTAAAAGCGAAAGGAAACAACACAGTGACTGATTGGAAATTGTTGGAGGAGCAAACATAGCGCCAAAGAACTAAACAAAAAAGACTGTAGGACTGAACTGAAAAAAACTCGTGGGCAACAATCGTTACTATTGACCACTTCCATTATGTACCGCAGTTTTCCGAAGTGATGTAAGCATAGATCGGGATTAAGTGAATTAATATACCGGCTTCTAAATGAAGTTTCATTAATGATTAGTATCAATTGTAAAATCCAGACCGGTTGTTAGCTGGACACAGTAGTCTACCTCACGACCAGTTCATAATGGACGCGAGTACAAGAGTGGGAATTTGAAACTATGTGAAACTTTCAGATCGGTAGTCATACGTAACTGGAGAGATACCTGAGAAACACCTGATCATTCTACACCTTTTCCATACAACGACGTTCTGAGAAAACCTTATCGTGACGCCAGGTTATTTTAGGATTACACTGGAAGCATCCCTGGTCTTGTTCCATATCACCAGAGCTGAAGATACTAGGAGGATCTCAATCAGACAGAAAGTGAAATCAGATAGATCGCATTCGAGTCCCAAAGGGTATACGCTAACAAGCCTTTTGATCAGGTAACATCGACAAGCGCCAGTGCAGCACGGTAATCGGGACATAAAGGGAGTGATAGAGAGGACGTGCGAACTGGATATAATATGCTGTCTTATTTTGTTGAACACAGCCATACATCAGTTGTGTGTAGTGACTACTTGTTAACCTTACTCAATTAGAACGTCTGTCAATGTAAACGCTAGCATAGTATTGAAATTTCAGTGTTGTATATCAGTTTTCACTTTTTGCCTAATTACACCAGTACAATGCGCATAGTATGAACCACTCTGAAGACACGAAACAAATTCCGATAAACCCCGTGCGCTATCGAGTCTCGGAACACTGATATCAGGACACTTCAAGGTGGAAAATGCATAGACAAATTAAAGAATGACACTGAATTCCACTCATCAACTGATGGAGTTCAATGTAGGAAATATCACTTCAAGTTAATCAAAGAGATTAATGAGTTCTTAGATAACGTAACACAAAAATATCACAGTTTACAAGTCACTTGACTGATTTACGTAAACACAAGCGATTTCTCACAGACGAACCTTACAAAAAAACGGAAAACATAATTGTTGGGTTTCTCGTCGTACAACAAAAAACACTGGAAGCGGACTAATGATTTGCTAAAATTTGTGCTCTCGCTGAAATCATACTGTACAAAACAAGTACAAAAGGATATATAGTTAGAATGATAAAATTCCGATATACTTTCGAGTGTGTGCAAAAAAATAAACGGAGATAAGCAAACTATATAACAATATGCAGTGTACAGCCATTCAGATGTTGAATTATGAAACTACCATAACCTGAATTGTGATCAGACCTGTGGCTTTACATAAAAGTGACTTGGTTCGACTCTCACTTTGGGCCTATTAGCCGGATACTGGAACAGTTTGACCTTTCCGTGATCGTCTGCAGTGGCCAGCAACGCAGAGTTCGTGTACACTGTACACGCATTTATATCCGTCCCGTCAGCGCCATCCGGCCAGATACCAACTACAGACCAACTCAGAGTGCATGTGTGAGTGGACCAGTCCAAATCACGTAAACTACTGGGGGAGACAACCTAAACGAAAAACAATTATATTGTGTATGTAGCAATAATAATAACACAGGTCTCAACTGCACATAGTTACCACCACCAGTTTAAATCATATGATCCACAGCTTCAAGAATAAAAACGGAAGGAACAGAAAAAGAGGAATATCACGTGAATAAGAATGGTAAACATGGCTATAATTTGGGGCAATGACGAACACCATTTACAGGTGTTTGCACGGTTTGTAAAGAACCGTGATAACGTCTTGGGAAATGCACATGAAAAATTCCTCCTAGTAACAACATAAAAATATAAATTAGCCTATTGAGTTCAAGTTGAGCGTTACTCACAGATCCTCATGATTGACAGTATAAAAGATTACGCCTGATGGTGATGGTAAAACCGATCTTTTGTCTGCCAATAACACCAGCAATAAATGTGACAGGTTGACATAGTGGAAGAATATGGTCGCGAAGAGTAGATGTGATACAAAGATCTGCGATATACTTCGAAATTTCATAAAAGGATGTTTCACTTTCTAAGCCTAAGATTAAATTTCATTCAAGTCGACTTATGTCAAAATGATCTTTCTGATTGAACCAATCAGTTCACGTATTACAATAACGTTATACCTGGTTGCAAGAAGTTCGACCATTTTTGGGTGATTCCCCGTTTCCTAAACCAACTTAAGAAAAGTAAATCAATCAGATGATTTATACAAAAGCGTTATTTAAATTTATCAATGAAATTTATTTTCAAGAAATCTAGCGTGTTTATGGAAACTATTCAACCACCTTTTGCCGTACCAGCTCATGCCAGACAGTGGTGTTATTTATGGATCATGTGGAGAAATGACTCATAAGAACAAAACTATTTGCAAACTTATACCGTACACATCGATTAACGTTTGGTTAGCTAACTTCTTCTGATGTTAAAATGTCTCTTACCTTCCGGCCAGCGCATTCTGCCACAAAAGAACACAGAGACATGAAGAACATGTCTGATATCATCAAATGGCGACCGGTAACGGCAACATGCCGTGATGGAGTAGATGTTCATAGACTACGTGCATGAGGGGTTACTTTATGTCGGGTTAGACAGGAGACGTGGGAAGTGGTCGCCAGGATCAGTTGGGTAGCACGGGCACGGGTACCAACCGCAACTCATTGTACTCCCACATGCATGCTGGCTGAATACTCACTCACTCGGATTGGATGAAGTAATTTGTTATTGTAAATATTGTCCACCCTTTACGATACCGATCGACCACAAGGCATTGCTGAGTGTCGCTCACTTAGTCAGTTTATATTTCATTCGAATCAGCACAATTCCATCAGGGTGCGCATGCTGACCGTTAAAGATCATGTGAGGATCACGTAAAAAGTGCATGGAGAATACCTGAAACCATTAACAATATTTTTAACGGACCAATGATCAAATACTAACCAAGGTATGCTAGAAATGGCCCTTTTCAGGACAGCAAACTGTAGATGAGAAATGATGTTTTTGACTTGAAAATGTCTGTTCCAGGAGAGGCCAAGCAGACTACCACATGGTTTGCTACGCAACGCGTCAATTAACGGACAGACATCACATGTCTCTCTATATGGCCAGCACATACAGCTCAGTTTTCCATCAGACTGAGGAGGCATTTAGCAAATTCGAAACGGTAATCAAAAATGATTGCTGGATAACCGAAGCATCCTAGTGAGTACGTCTGAAGAAACCAACACAAAAATTACAGATGATCAATGTACCAGTCCGTAGTTGCCTCAGTGTTCTTGCATAAAAGAGGATGTGAGAGTAAACCATATTAATACAATGCATGTGGAAAAGATTGGCATAACACTTTTTAAATTCCAACTACAGAAGTGTACCTCGATATATCTTTGATAACCTTTAAAACCTCATTCAATTAAAACATCAATCCTGCTAGGATTCGGGCCCAGATAACCCTGATGTGTTATGCTCAGGCTGGCAATATTCAGCCTTCGTTGTCGACAGGTGTTTTCCGCGTTATTTAGATACGTGCACTGTATGTGGACCGAGTACAGGTGGTCAACGCTCGATGCATAGGTGGACAATATGTACACAGGTGACGAACCGCGAGCAATAAAAATGAACGAGCAAAAAATGATTATACGTGACGGAAAAATCTGTAGTGTTAACCAACGCAGTTGAATTTACACGCTTGTATTTACCACCTAAGGGACGGCCTAAATTCGTGGTTCAACACAATGTAACAAACGAAGTGTGATTTTGTGATTGCTTATTACGTAAGTTTCACTTTCAAATATGATCATGATCCATACTGCTACCTTGGCGATGTGGTCGCGCTTGTATACATTTTTGATCAGGCGGGCTATACTGACTACGACTCCGGTCCTTACAGGTGCAACTTTGTCAGAAAGGCCAAAGGGGAGCAGTCAGATGAAAAGCAGTTAGACTCATGTCGCACTACTGACCGCGTAGGAGTGCTTAGGTAGTGAGGCAGGATCCTATGGGCATACAGTAGAACTATTTTCATAGTTGCGGCACTGCTGTCTTCCATATCAGGAAGAACGGGGTTAGAAAATGTACCTTCAAACAAAGAGCACTCCGATCGCCCAATGGTTGACCGTGACCGCCGGCGTATTATCCAATACGGTCGAAAAACATCTAGTATCTCGCAAAAGCCTGATGTAACTCCGAGTACATCCACTGCGCGCAGCAGTGTTCACAATCAGACGTCAATGTCTTATTCACTGCGCTCTCGGGCTAGGCAAGTCCCTCACTACCAAGTGAGTCAGACTCTTGAGTCATTGGCTCCGGGTAGGGTCCCACGAGAAAACTCTGTATCCTGTTGTATCCTGTTGAGTCAGAGACTCGGGGTGGGGTCCCTCAAGTCAACCCCCTTCCGGGGCATAAACGACCGGGAGGTAGTAGAAGTTAGCGTTCTCCCGACAGTGACATTATTCATCCAACACGACTTTCTCCTACTGTTTTACCCTCAATGTCTTCTGCTTTCCATGTGCCTTCGGGCGATAATTGTTTTCTGAGGCCAAGACAACTGGTAAACGTTGGCGCTTTCAATGTCCGCATTCTCTGACAAGTCGGTCAGCAAGCTGGTCTGGTTAGTACTCTCTCAAGTCTGGAGCTTGATGTGTGCTGTGTGTCGGAGACGCGAGTCTACAATTCTAGCACCGTTATCCATTTGACCTCACCTCCAGAAAACTGTCGATCCAAGCGCTTCTCTCTCAGGGTTTCTGGTGACGCCGAAGCCGAATCTCGCGGTCAAGCTGGAATGGGAATCGCATTGAGTTCCAGAGCGGAGCAATGCTTGCTCGATTGGATCCCAATGAACAGTCGATTGTGCGCTGTCAGACTCAATACGGCGGTTAAAGCCTGTCGACGGAAGTCAGAAAGGCGTTGCGTATTCATTATATCAGCGTACGCTCTGACGGACAGCTGTTCGGATGCTACCGAGGATGCGTTCAATGATGCTCTCATTGACCTTCTGAGGCAAACTAAATACTCAGACATCATCATACTAGCGGGCGATCTTAATACTCAGCTTGGTCGTCTTTCTGCAGATGAGAAGCGGCTGGTAGGTATGTTCGGTTTCCGGGCACAACGCACTGACAACGGCGAAACACTACTACAGTTGTGCGCATCTCACGGTCTCTATATTTCGAGCACCGCATTCCAACACAGGAAGAAGCACTGTGTTACTTGGAGACCTCCGTGTGTTTCTCAGTCGTGGACACAGTTGGATTATACAGCAGTTAGTTACAGGTAGCGCCACTATGTTAAGGACTGTCGTGCCTTTTGGAGCAACCACCTGGACTCGGACCATGCTGTTGTGCGTGCCCGTTTCATTTTATCGTTTGCCCAGAGGACATATGCTCGTAAATGCAAAGTGCTTAACTGGCATTCGAGCGATGAGGATGTGAAGAACGCTTACCAAAAGGCGTTGGTGAAGAAGTTGCCCAGTTCGGGTCAGACGAAGGATCCTGACAAACACTGGGAACAAATCTCCGCAGTTATGAAAGCATGCTGTGAATAGGTATGCTCCGAAGGAGCTGTTCAGTTGCGACAAAACTGGATTTCCTACACGTTGATAAACCTCACAAACGAGCGTCGCTCGATCTCACCTGGTTCTGAATATGATGACGACCGTCGAGAACTTAAACGCAAGCTGACTAAGAGCTTGCGCATTGACCGTGAGCACTACTTGGTCGAACAATCGAAAGAGATGGAAAGAGCCTTTTTAGCTGGGAATAGCAGAAGGCTTTTTCCTTGATCCGTGGTTGTACTGGCCGTCAAGTCGGTGTAAGTGAGACCATATGTGAAAAAGATGGTTCGTTTATCACTAGTCAATTGCGCCGACTTGACTGGTGTGCTGAACATTTTGAAGAACAGTTCAGTTGGTCTCAACCAGATCATGTGGACGACGGGACCCCATTGGTCAGTTATTGCATTCCAGATGCTCCTCCGTCGGAAGCAGAAGTGGTCCTGAAGCTCAAGTTATTGAAACGTAATAAGGCTCCTGGTCCAGACCTCCTGTCCTTTTCTTTTCAAGGCTGGTGAAGAGAAGTTAATATCAAGACTGACAAAGCTCCTCCAGACGATTTGGGAGACTGAAGAGGTGCCTGGCGATTGGTGCTTGTCAACATTAATTCCCATTTTCAAAATGGGGGCCCGAAGTCAATGTGACAACCACAGAGGCATCAGTTTGGCATCTACTGCGTCCAAGTAACTCATTGGCTCGGGGGTGCGTTGATCACATGTTTATCTTGCGACGGATCTTGGAACATCGGCACTGTAACAGACAGCCGACAGCCGACCTGAATCTATTGAGATCACTGTATGCTCACTCTGTAAGCAGAGTGAGAGTTTATGGATATCTCTCTCGGGCGTTCATCACTTCTAGTTGTGTTCGTCAGGGGTGTCCGATTTCCCCCTTCCTGTTCAATTTTGTCATGGACGACATTATGGAGGGTGCGCTTCGCGTATCCAACGGGCTTGGTGTTGAGCTTCTTCCTGGTGCTAGATTGATCGATCTGGAGTATACGGACGACATTATCTTACTTAGCGTCTCTGCCGAAAATATGCAGACCATGCTGAACAAGGTGAGTGACCGGGCTGGTTTGTATGGAATGCGCTTTGCACCTTCGAAGTGCAAAGTGCTACTTCAAGACCGGGAAATTTCCACTCCTGCCTTCTTCATTACAGGTAATCCGCTTGAGACTGTGGACAGTTTCACATACTTGGGTATCACTATCTCGTCAGCTTAGAATATTGCTGATGAGATATCAGCGAGGATAGCAAAGGCACAAGTCGCCTATGCCAAACTGCATCATCTGTGGCGCCGAAAATACGTCCGGTTGTCGCTGAAAGGAAGGGTATATAATGCCTGTGTGCGTTCCACTTTGCCGTATGGTTCGTAAACGTGGCTTGTCCCCCATGGAGATATCAACAGGCTTGCTGTGTTTGACCATCGTTTTCTCCGCCAGTTGGCCCATATTAATTGGACTGATCGCGTGAGCAATGTGGTCGTTCGCCGGCGCGTATTCCGGACCGCTCTGGATGCGCGATCGATTGGTCAACTACTCATGGTGCACAGCTTGCGATGGTTGGGTCACGTACTCCGTATGTCATCTAATCGTTTACCGTATATGCTGAGGCCACCAACAGTTGGGTAACACCGCGTGGTTGTCAGGCAACAATGTGGTCACGAAATATAAGGACTTGGACTGCTTCATTGAGCAAAGTGGGTAGGTGTTGCCTGCCTGGATGGGGTCCTCGTGATTACTCAAATCGCTGGTTAGAGACGCTATCCGAGATGGCTATGTGTCGCAGTCAATGGCGGACCTGTATCCATACCATTTCTAGTTCTTCCACTTAGTCTTGTTTTAATAATGTTCAACCTTCTTAGTAGCATTTTTATTCTAGGATATTCCACGTCACTGTTGAGGTGAGCAGCGGCCCGAGCCACAGTACCTTTTGGTCAGGCTCTTGGCTGCTATGATGATCATCATCATCATGATCTCATAGCTGCCCACGTGACAATCTGATTTAACCAAAGCTTCCAAAGAAAATAGCCGGGCCTCAATGTGTAATGTCAATAAGCACACTCATCTGACGACTGCTCTGACCAATAATCACAGTTGGCACTAATTTTTCTTTCGGTACAGTTAGCTGGAGAATTGTTGTGAACAGTATTCGAGCAATGCAGAGAGGGAAGACAACGAACAATGCTCTTAGGATCCCATCGTTCTCTTACGGCATACAACACTTGCCCGGCAAGCATGGTAAACTTATTACCTCGTGCCATCCAATTCGCTCGGTTGAATCAATTCTCTGTGTCTGGTTTATTCGATAGTCGTTTTAAACCATTACCATAAGTAATACCACTTCATTCGTCTCCTGTAAAATTGACTGCAACAGTTTGTGAACATCGAGCAACCGAATAGAACGAGTGGGCTATATATGCAGTCGTCCGTACGTGCCTGACCAATGGTCGGACGCTTAAATCTGGATTTTAGCCCCCAGCATAATACACTTTCTCAATAGGAAAACACGAAAATGTCGTTATGTAACGTTCTCACTACAAACGCAACACGCCATTAGAAGTAAACAGCCAGAGTTGGTTCAAAAAATGTACTCTTCAGTAAAAGATGTACGTTAAATATGCTCATTCTGGACGATGCGTCAAAGTCGGCAAAACGTTCATTTTCAGGCTGAAAAGTATCAAATTAAATGGACCTACGGCAGCTAAATACCATTATCAGATGTAAGTCAGCGTTGCGCATCATGACATCACGACTTCCAGTGTGCAACTGAATTCTGGCGAGCGGAAACGACAAATTAAATCATACGAGACTTTAACTGAGGAGTAGTGTCCAATATGGGCACGCAAAAGCATCATGATTAATCGACGGGCACCTGGACTTGGGCCGAACTCACACTTCACTAACCTGTCTACAGTCATGGGCGGTCCAAAATAATAGTTCGTAGTCACCTGACTCCGAGCGGAGATACTGGCTGTCGCTGGACCAATCGAGATGCAACACAAAACTGGAATGTCCAGAGCATCGACCGACCCGGCTGTATTTGCGTCCATTTTCCAATACCTGGTACACATAAATGGAATTGTCACGAGATCCCAAGGCGATATAGCGCCCATCTGGAAAAAGGACAGGTGCAAGTCGAGATAGAATTGGAAACGAAAATCTGTGTGGCAACTTGAGAAAAAATCCCGTTGTGAACAAATGAGATGAATACAACATTTAGGCTTGATTTCTGACTGTCGATGAACGATCGAGGTGATCGATTAGATAACGACAGAATGGCGAATTAATCAGTTTGGAATAATTTCGACTTTCAAAATGAGTTCTTAAAAACTCTCTAAAGAAGCAGTACAATATTTTCTCTATTTTTCTTTATGAATTGAGCAAAGCAGGTTACCAAAATTTAGCGACAATCGGGCATGGTGTTGTGTATAAATAAATAAAGGATAACTTGCATCCCTTAAAAGTTCATAATAATCACATCTTATCACTTTACTGCCAGCTAGACAGTTAAGCCGGTAAATTCACTTGCTTCATGCACAAAAGTACATGGAATAGAACATCGTTTGATGGATTCAGAAACTGAGTCGACTAGAGCATAAGGGATTGATAAACGAGGAAGTGTACTCTCTAGGTGGAGAATAGAAACAACAAAGCATTAGCTGCCCCCGAAATCATCTGACCCATCAATTCGACTGGGGATAGTATTGGTACGATGATAAAGTTGATCAGAATCCGCGAACGAGAAGAGATCCATTCAAGTACATAGGTGAGACTATTGACGACTCCAACACAAATTGTAAGAATGTATACACCCTTGGACACAAAAAGTAGGCAGATTGGTTGCAACACCCATTTAAGTGAGATCGGATATTGCATATGAAGTACGTTGTCCTCGTCCAGTCTTGTTGCACTTTAATGGGACTGTGTCCTTGTTTTGACACAGTAGCCAAGTAGGCGAATAATCGTTCATTTAGAATGAAATAGGTAGTTCGTCGCTGATTATTGCTATCATGACAGTCATAGTTCACAATGACCTATGACGAATTATGATCATTCGTCTCGTCCCCATATCTCATTCGACCCTGACCTTCGTCGGTTCACATGACGCAACAGGACTCGACTGAGCTACACATGCAGAAACCGGGGTGTCCAACACGAGAAGCTGTGATATTGTAATCAATGTATACAGCAGCGTTTCGTTATCATCACATACATTAATCTATCTGCACAAGAAGCATTCTGTCGATGCAATACGCAAAAGCATAGTATTTTGTAGTGAAAATGTAAATAGGTTAGTAAGATTTGTATAACACCGACGATGTGGTGAATGGTTCCATTTACACAATAGGGAAAGAACTCACTATTACTCCACTTTAGTTAACGTAACGAGACATAAATTTTCCGACAATTGTATGCTTAGTAGTTTCAGAAATTGCAAAATTTTATCAACCGATTTGCCAGCTCACTATTCCAACAGTTTACTCTGAAACCCATGAATCGGTTACTCGAAGCCCCGTATCATCCATTGCCAGACACCTCATGATAACAGGTCACGTTTGCGACTGATGAAGTAATATATAGTCAGGAAAGTGTTCGACTCGAGAAACACGTTAAAGAACATCGGGAATCGGGATATATCAATTTGAGGATCCGTCCATGTTTCACAAACAGTTCCGCGAACTCACATCATTCATCCAGAACAGAATTGTTTTCAAATGGACAAATCGTTTAACAGAACAGGTGATTAAGTCTAACTGGCCTTCAAACGAATGGGAATTTGGTGCACTTTTCTTAGGGGGAAAAGCAGCAAAAACGTATTACTAGAGGGTATTATTATTATTATTATCATCATCATCACGATGGTCCCCTGTCATATGCAATGCGTCCTGACAGTTACCATTCTGTGAAAATCGACCCAAATCTGGCAGTAAACAAACAGTGTTAAGAAGTGCCGGAAAGATGATTAGTCTTCACATTCGTAGCCCTTCGCACAAACATAATTACTATTGCATACTCCTTCGGGTTCGCTATCGTGTTACAAATGCGATCACCCACGTGTAATCAGAGAAATTAAATCCCAAATGAGATTACATTTGTTGAGCACAACACAGGAAAACGCTGGTCAGTTTAATCGTCCATATGTATGGGATACGTCATCAAGCTTATTGAAAACTAGTGTCCAGACTGCTTCGAAACTTATTGCGGCAAAAATCGTCCAATAAAACAAGATCTCCGTTGGTCTATCCGCACGATGATGTGCCGCCCGTGCTCGAGTACTTATGGATCAGAACTGTTTATCACAACGCAGCGAGGTTGACATTCAAACGTCACATGAACTTCTGCTGGGTTCTGTGCTTTTGATCGACATTAATCGTAGTGATTTTTCGCCTGTTATTACTCATTCGTTGGCTCGTTTTACCACGCAGTGATGATTCGTTCGATTTCTCGTATCGTCCTTGATCCATCCGCCGTGGGTTTGAATCATA